>JAJEJO010000634.1:76469-279169 GCA_020662805.1 Glaucomys volans
TGTTGGAGCTGAGTGCTCTTTAAGTGGCATGTGTTCTCAATGGTCATAACTGCTATCATTTTATGTTCTCATTTATTTACCAGACTGGCCCTTTTGTGGGCCTGTGTAGTATATATTCATACCTGTTATAGACATATGTATAAATGTACATATGTACATAGCAATATGTATATATACACATATTTATAACACAACACATCATAATATACCTCAACTCTTCACTTAGCATTGATACCTCAAAATTTTAAATCTTCTAGGAGAATTAAACTATACTTTCAATAATTTTTATTTTTCCAAGCCAAAAAAAGAAAGAAAGAAACAAACAAACAAACAAAAGGATTGTGCACAAGAACAAATACACAGGAAACAGAGCAAACATATTCTCCTGTACTTACCTATGGGATCTACCCAAATTCCCAAAAGGTCCTGTGGAATGTTGATCACTATCGAATCCAGAGCTGGGTCAGCAAAGGTGACATCCTGATGAACAACCTTGGCTAGTGCTTCAGATGCTGACTTGTTACCATTAAGGACTTTGCTAAGAAGCTGTGCTGTTTCTTCCTCTGTTGAACACAGTTTTATGGTAATCTTTTCTCCTAGAAAAGATAAACTGAATCCATTACATCTCCAGAGTTTCAGTGAAGAAAGAACAGAGGGGTGGGAGTAAAGAGAGAGAAAGAAGGAGGTTGCAAAAGCCATGAACCTGCATTAGGTGAGGTCAACATCTCCATATCGTGGTTCCAAAGCCTGATGACCACCAGAATCACCGAAGGACACCAAAGTCACAGATGCCCAGTGGCCTCATGCCCTTAATCTGAGGGTGGGATACAGGAATTGAAAGACTGACTCCCCAGGAAAAGGTCAACTTGGACACAATTTTGTGTCAATTTTAAGAGGGCTCACAGACCAGTTAAAATTCCTTGATAATTAATCATTATTTTTGCCTTTTGCCTTTTTAAATTTAATTTTTTTAAAAAGGCAAATTAATAGTATGAAAAGAAATCTCAATGAAGAAAATAAGAAACTCTTTAAAATATTAAGTAAACATGGCACTTTGGGGCTTTCTAGATATACAGACACATATTCCTCACTACCCTATATGATTCAGGGACCAGCAGCATCTATTATCACCCAGGAGCTTGTTAGAAATTCAGAACATCACTGGGTGTGGAGGCTGAGGCAGGAGGATTGCAAATTCAATGCTAGCCTCAGCAATTAAGCAAGACCCTGTCTCTAAATAAAAACCAAAAAGGGCTGGGAGTGCAACTCAGTGGCAGAACAACTTTGGGTTCAATCCCCAATACCATTACAAGCAAAACAAACAAAACAAAAACAAAAAAAAAATTTCAGGCCTTACACCAGACCAGGCCTACTGGATTTTAACAAGATCCTGATGTGATGATATGATCAATAAAGTTTGGGAAGCATAGTGTGAATCTATTACAATGATGACATTTTTTTTTTTGGTGGTGGCGGTGGTGATTGAACACAGGGCCTCACACATGCTAGGTAAGCACTCTACCCCTGAGCTATAACCCCAGTCCCCACAATGATGACCTTGAATCAACAAGAAACACTTAAATTTAAAGTCAAATTAAATTGGATGGTTAAAGTTGGGGAGTAATAGTGTTAATAAGGGCTGCATACTGAACACTACTTTGGGGTTACTAAAAGTTATAGGATCATTGAAATGAGTAAGTCATATCATATCATCCCTTGCTTAAAACAGGCCAGTGAATCCCCATCAAACCTGGAGGGCAACCTGAACTCTGGTCAAAACCCATTCTGCCTGGACTCATGCCATGCACCACAGTCTCTCCTCTTCCCTGCTCCACATTTCTTTGCCCTTTCAACAAACAGGAAAGTAGATGTGGAATGGCTTTGTGTCCCTATAATTCTGGATAAGTGATGTATTGAAATAAGTTCGTAAAGTAGTCAAATGTAGGATATTTAATGATGAATTTTTGTGAGTTAATCACAGGAGTTATTTTTAACCTTCAGCTAGTTCTCTCTCTTCCTCCTGAATGTCTGTTATGGTTTAGACAGGCAGTGTTCCCTGAAAGCTCATGTGCGAGATAATGCAAGAATTTTCAGAGGTGAAATGAATAGATTATGAGACAGGTAACCTATGTCAGTGGGTTAATCCACTGATAAAAATAAACTGGGTAGTAATGGTGGGCAGGTAGGGTGTGGCTGGAGGAAGTAGGTAACTGGGGACCTTTTACCATGATGTTCAGCCTCACCTGGGGCCCAGAGCTGCTGAGTCAGCTGTCTATGGAGTAAGGCTTCTGAAACTGTGAGCCAAAATAAACTTCCTACTATACCTTGGTCTTGTCATGTCTTTTGATCACAGTGACAGAGAGCTGACTAAAGTAGTATTATTAGAACCAAATACATTTTAATATATTGCTCACAAAGGAGACTTAAAAAGGTTTTCAGAGCTAATCCAGAAACTCACTTTTTTCCTTTGTAAAACTCATTTTCTTCTTCGTAAATGTGTTTCCCAATATTTGACTATTTGTCCCATGATCAGTGTTTAAGATTCGCTATTTTAATCTTCTAATATTAAACAAATAAAAATCCCAAATAAACTAAAAATGAAAAATTTCTCTGAAAATAATCAGACAGATTATGATATTTTCCCCCAAACTGCCATGGAACATGGAGGTCATTGAAGGGGAATCTGACCATAGGAAACTACGTAAATAAGACTAAAATCTTGGCATTGGCCCAGCACTGTGGGGTACTGTGGTATCTCCAGCAATTCTGGATGCTGAAGCAGAAGAATCACTTAAACCCAGGAGTTCCAGGCCAGTCTGGGCAACATAAGGAGACAGGACTCTGAGATTCTGTCTCAAGCAAAATAAAAACAAACAAAAAATAACAAAACCAGCTTGCAACTAAGTTACTTCAAGTACCTTTACAGAGGTTCGGAGACCTTGAGAAACAATGGGTCAAGACAACCCAACCTTTCAAGGTCAAGGGCTCCCAGGGGGTCCATAAAAGGACTTAGACCTGAAATTATCTGTGCATCCATGTAGCTGTGCATCTTTCTGGGGGCATCAAATAACCTCCATTAGGTTCCCAAAGGGCTGTGCAACTTTTCCAAAAAGTAACTTATTAATTATTTAAATGCTACAGATTTATATTTAAAATGATGCACGGACATGCTGAATTATTCTAAGAGATCACATCTCTCTTAAACGGCATGATATTCTGAGGTAGAGATTGAATGAGGCTTCACATTCAAATATATATTGTTGACTTTGAAGGGTTTCCAAACATCCACATATTTCATGGGGTAAGTCCGAGGTCAGAATCCCATATGATACTTAAATTACAAAATATATTAAGGTTCTTATACTTACCCAAATCATTAGTAAACTCATTGGATTCTTCTCCAAAAATATTTTTTTCCAAGCCTGGAAACTGAATGATTCAGAATATGACAAAAAGCAAAACAACAAAACCCCACACATGTTTAATTCCCAGTAGATTTCCATTTACATTTCAAGTTAAACAGCACAATTAGATCTGAAATTCAGTAATTTCCAACTGTATAAACCAATTCAAATATAAAAAATGATACCAGTTTGGTCCAGTGCTTAGTTCTTTAATATTTTCCTGTTTCTTTGCCTCTCTAAAAAATCCCAATCATGGTTGAAGTCTGGTTTTCTTATGTTTTGTTATCCTCCTATAGAAGAACCCTACAGCTAGGATGCTTGCAAAGGAGATATTGTGACCATCATCTTCAATAGCACCCTAGTACCTTTTACAAGTTAATATTATTGATCAAGTGCTTGAAATTATTGAGACTAGATAGAGAGATAAGAGGATAATGCTAGATTTTGTTTCTCATTTCCAAGTGTGTTTCTGCTCCTGTCAGAAATAACATGAGCTTTCAGGCTAGGAAAACATAGGGAAAAAAAAGAGAGAGAGAAGAAATACTTTATTGACCAATAATTTATGTATCAATATAAAGTGAAGAAATTCAGTCAAGTAAGAATCTTCTCTCATCTCTGTATGATCAGGAAACTTTCAAATACATTTTGCTTCTGATCCTCAGTAGTAAGGATAATTTTTCTCAAAACATTTGCTGAAGCATGCCTGTAATCTTCAGGAGGCTGAGGCAGGAGGATGGCAAGTTGAAAGTCAGCCTCAGCAACTAAGTGATACCCAAAGAAACTTAGTGAGAACTTGTCTCAAAAAATAAAAACAAACAAAAAATGCTAATGTGTCTCAATAGTAGGGAGTTCTGGGCTCAATCCCCAGTACCACAAAAATTAAAAAATAAAAATTGCCTTGTGATATGCATGATGTTCTCAGGGAACAAAAGAAAGGAAATGCTTTAAATACTTGAGCTCAGTCATTGCAGATGGTCAAAAGCTTCAATAATGCCCAGAACCACTTGGAGGTTTATTTTTTATTTGTTTTATTTTTGTTTATTGTTATTTTTTTCTATTTTGCAAGATGATACAAGCCAGCGAGGGCTGGCAACCATCCTATTCATCAAGGACTGAAGCTCAGTCTCCCAAGCCTGCTTTAACATCTGTTTCTGAGGGGTCAGGACATAAGGGTCATGAAATAAAAGTATTTTATATAATGGAAAAGGAAAACTATTTGTTCTTAAGTTCTGGCATTTACTTCATGAATGAATGATTACCTGAACTTGTTATAATGTCTTTGGCAAATATTAGTCCATAAAAATTCAATGTCAATACATTGAATTGCTCAACCATCATTTGCACTCAATTATCTTGATCAGAAACAAACAAAAATAAGTTTGCTTCATTTAGTTTATCTGAGGCAGGTATTGTAGGGTATGAGGAAATCAAAGTTTGCAGAAATTTCCTGGGGTCATTGATTCTAGTCTCCTGAATATGGTTAAGATTTTACTTAAATGATGCCCCATATTTTAAGCATTTCATAAAAAATCTTCCAATAATTTAAAATGCTTTCTATCATGAAGTTCTATCCTCAAAAATCTAAAAAGAATTATTAGATTATCATTTAAAAGGCAATATAGTTTTGAAAAGAATACAGAGACTGGCAGTTGGGCACAGTGGTGCACACCTATAATCCCAGCAGCTTGAGAGGTTGAGGCAGGAGGATGGCGAGTTCAAAGCCAACCCCAGCAACTCAGAGAGACCCTATCTCTAAATAAAATATAGAAAAGGGTTGGGGATGTGGATCAGTGGTTAAACCCTTTTGGGTTCAATCCCTAGTACCGGAAAAAAAAAAAAAGAAGAAAAGGAAAGAGACTCTAGAGCCAGTTTGCTTGTGTTCAAAAACTTGCCCTGTCATTTATTTGCTGTGTAACCTTAGGCCCTTAGGCAAGTTACTTAAGCTCTCTGTGGTTCCTTCTGTCATTCACTAAGTCATAAAATTGTCACAAGGGCTAAATAAGTTACCCTTTTCAAAGCCCTTAGAACAGTGCCTGGCACACATTTAGCATTTAAAGTGTCTGTTATCATTGGTATGATCTCTACCACTGCTACTAGTACCACTCCCACTACAACAACCACCACTACCACTACTACTTACCAACACTGTCTCGTGATTCACCTCAAGATACCCAGAATCACAATCATTTTTAGTTATGACAATGTTTTTCCAGTAGAACAAAGGGAGACTTTATCTAGCTACAAGCCCCATAACCAAGGCAAACATTAGGTAAATGATTAAGTACAAAAGGTAAGACTTACTATATCAAATTAAAAAATAAACCAAAAAACAGGTCACAAAACAATGTACTCTTATTTCCGATGAGATAAATGATAGGGATCATGTACCCATATACACAAAGAAAGGAAATGTTCTAATAATCTTTAGCAAAACATAGTTGTGGTTTTCTCTAGTTGCAGGGTTAAGAGGGCTGAATTTTGCTTGTGTTTCAGAGAACATGTATTATTTACTAAGAAGAAACACATTAATAAAAGAAAGGTTTTTGTGAAGATTCTTTTCTGTACATTAAAGATTTTCTGCAGTGAACAGTTTTTTAGCATTGTGGTGTAACCAAGGGGGGTACCCAAGATATTTATCTCAATCAAGATGTTAGTACTCTGAGGAGGAATAAAAGCCATACTGTTCTATGAGGGGAAAAAGCCACAGGGGCAAGTATTTTACAATGACTTTGACCGTGACCTTTCTTACCTTGTTTTCCATATTCTGTTTTATAACTTCCTGCACCAGTACATCAGCCAGGGTCTTGAAATCAACTGTGAACTTCTTATTCTTTTCTCCCTCTTTCTTTTCTTCAATGAGCAGCTGGAAGAGGGCTTCCTGCTGCCTGCATGCCCGGGCAATGTTGGCTGCTTTCTCTGAGACACAGAGCAGTTCCCGGAGGATCTCTGACATTTCTGAACTTTGGTTTTCAGTGGCAGCTGCTGGTGGAATCGGCACCCACTCTCTGGGCTGTCAGCTGTGAAGTGTAAGAATGTGAAAGAGAAAGCAGTTCAGAGAGTGATGTCAGGGTGCCTCACCCTACCAGCCACTCAGCTTGCATATAACACAGTCACAACCTCAGTGTGGAAGGCTATACATACAACCTGAAATTTGAAACTTAGTGTTCAAAATCTTGAAAAAAGTTTGCATTCTCAAAAATACATTATACAAAGAACTGAATTGTCAGAGTGAGAAAAATCCTTGAATGACAATCAATATTATATTTACAGATTGACAGGTAGACAGCACAGTGTTAAATGAAAGCCAGATTCTTGCAATGGCCCTAGTCTGATCACAGAGACTCAGCAGCAGGACTGAAGCAGTGCTCTTTCTTTCTCTCACCTTGAAGGAAGAAGAGAGAATTGGGACAAATTTATGCTATCAGTTCTAGGGCAACTTTCCCAAGAACTAAGTAGCAAGACAGCAAGCATTGTTTGTGTCCTGCAAGACCCTAAGGCCACTCCTGGACTAGAAGTGCAAACCATCTTCTAGCCAATTTACCCTTGTCCTGTTTTTTAAAAAAATCCTATATCTATGGGCTCCTCCCACCAAGTGAAAGTCTAAACAGTAAAACAGTGAGATCTGCAACTTGTTGGGACTTGAAAAGTTCAGGCTTCTAAAAGTGTCAGGCTACCACGCCTTGATCTATCTCTTGGGCCTATCTTGCAATTAGAGAAACATTTTTCACTAGTATTAAAAACTTGAATAATTCCAATTTCTCATTGTGGGAATTACTGTGAGGATTTTCTTCCCTGTTTTACAGTTAGGGAAAGGGAAGCTTTGGGAGGTTAAGTCACTTCTTCAGGGTTACGCAAGACTAACCGCACAGGGCTTAGTATCAGTCATATCGACACTTGGGCTTTTTATCATTATGGGAAACAGTTGCCTTCATGGAAAGAAGTTTCCTGAATGGACTACTGGAGACCGAAAATGAGAACAACTATACAGATACCAATGCAACAGGGTTAATTGTGAATTGTCACAGTTCATCTTAAGTTTGCAAACAAAAGATGTTCTCATTTTAAGATCATGGGTAAGCCAGCATGAGACAGTGTGTCCAACCTCAGCAGTAATAAAAGGGCAGTGGATAAAACAATGAGACATCCTCTTCCTGGTTATACATATTTTAAAGTTAGCATTCATCCTTGGAGGAAGCACTGATAGGCACATGCTCACAGACAAGGAAGTATCCAGAGGGCAATCGATAAAAGTGTATCAAGGTCCCTAAAGAAGATGCCACCTTTTTAGTCTATAACTCCAAGTGGTCCTTAATTTGGGTTAAGGAAATGAGTTAAAACTATTTCTACACACAATGGGTTAATATTATTTACAGTAAGAAGAATTTGAAAATAATCTTAAACATTGGCAAATGTAAGATAAAATACTATGAGGTCAGCAAAATCATGTTCACAAAGAATATTGAATAACATGGAAATGTGCTAATGCTACAGTGTCAAGTGGAAAAACAACCTATGATCATATATAGAGTAATAGTATGTTATCAATATTTGTTCACACAGAAAGAAAGAAAGGAGAAAGAGATTTGTAGGTGGTGTTTGAAAGAGAGTTTTTGCTGAGTAGTGAACTGTATATGACTTTTTTCATTAGGTTTTTTATAATTTTCAAATATTCCATAGAAAACATATAATGCTTTTATAATAAGCAATGACATTTAAAATATCTTAAAGCACCTGTCCAAACAAAATGGGCCTTTGGTAACAACACAAAAAGCTTCCAGGTGGTAGAGAGGTGTGCTTAAAACTAAAAAACATCTTCCTACTTTAAATGCTTTTTCTTTCAGGAATGAATGGTATGTTGGAAGATTCACTTCAGTTGACTTGAACCTACACGTTAAGAAAAACAGTTTCATTAGTAAGCTAAGGCAATTTGCAAAATAATTTATGGCATATATGACGTACATACAGCACAAATTAAAATGATGTATAATACACCCACAGAGAGATGCATGCATAGTCCTAGTATAACACAAGCCCTGAGAGGTAAATTATGATTTCTTAGTAAATGTTTTGCAGTTATATAAGTTAAGGAACAAGAACCAATGAACCAACAGTATCCAATTAGCTTTTTAATCTTAAAAGCAGCAAGGAGATGTTAAGGAATCAAATTTGCAAGCTTCGAGATAAACAATATCTGTATTATCTACTATATTGAACTTTGTTAAGACCAATTAATATTTTTCTGTAAGGAGGCACCGTACCAACTACACTGTGGGTTAGCCCTTGATCAGTTTCTGCACAGCTGCCCCCAGGAATCAAGTTCCTCCTCTTTGGACCTGACCTTTATTTCCTCAATGACTGTTGTTCCCACCTGAGCAGTTACTGCTTAGGGAACCCAGCAACTTGACCAATGGGGGAGAACTATCAGCCATCAACTGTGGCCCTGTAATTAACAGCTATACAGATTTTATAAATTCTTTGCATAATAATCATGTTTTTCAAGTCCAAAGATACCCCAAGGTTCAACCTAAATCACTTTATATTCTGACCTGAGGGATCACTATATTTTGTCAAGCTCCAAGAGGAATAGTGTCAGGTTGACACTGCACTTTGTCCAGCCATCCGAACCATCCCAGCACTTCTTCAGCTATTTCTCCTTCTCCAATTTCCCAGCTCCCTAAAAAAAAAAATCCTACAGCCCCCACACAAGACTCTCTAGGTAACCAACACAGTGGTGCATGCTTCGTAGTCCCCACTACTTGGTAGGCTGAGGCAAAAAGATTACTTGAGCACAGGTATTTGAGGCTAGCTGGATGACGTAGCAAGACCCTCTCCCAAAACATAAAAACAGACTTCCTAATTAGTTTGCACAGCTACTACTTTCGGGCTGAACAGACCATTTCCTCCAAACAAATCAAATCATCATACTGTACTTCTCTGTAAGCTGTTTCCTCATTGCTCTCTCCATCTATTCTCATTTCAGTTCATGCAGGCAAGAAGGGAGCCCTGGAGGAAAAAAAAGAAAAAAGAAAAAGAAAAGAAAAAAAGAACAGAAAAAGAAAAAGAACTCTGAACAATTTGTCCTGACCTTGAATACTTGAGACTGTCTGCGAAGAAATTGAAGGCTACATCCAGTACAGGATTTCTCCAGCTTCACATGGAAATTATCTTTGAGATGGTTTTAAAAAGAAAAATTTTCACTTTACACACTTCTTATGGCCCTCATTTCAAGAGCGACTGGCACCCAGTGGCAGGTATCTTGGTGGAACCTTGTAGTTCTATTAGTTGTAGTTATAATAGATGCTTTGGTTATAATAGTAGCTATTCACATGCATGGATAGGCCAGAGTTGAAACATCTACTAGGTTGTTAACATGTCAGGCATCTTATAAGCACTTCAAATATATTAGAATGCTTATTTCTCACACAACCCTATGAAATATGTATTATTATCTCCACTTTACAGATGACGAAACTGAGGTATAATAAGGTTAAGAAATCTGCCCTCAAATCACACAGTTAGGAAACAACAGGATAGGATTCAGGCCTCACAAGTGGACAAAGTCTATGCTGTTAATCGGATTCTAGCCAATGAAAATTTTACAAATTATTAGTTGTTAAATAAATTAATGATCATTGTATAATAATGCTAAGCACATTATTATAATGTACATTATACAGAAAAATACACACCTAGCTAATATCTGTCACCAGTTTGAGCATTATAAATCATTAACTGACAGTTAACTTCCCTTTTACTCTCAGAAAAACCCTTTCTTCAGCTGATCCTCAGACTCACTGTAAAGTACCCTATTAAGTAGTTCATTCATCAGTGGTGTTTCTCTTAACCAACAGTGGTAGGGGCCTAAGGGGAACTTAAGGAACAGATCTATTTTCTCACAGTTCTGGAGACTGAAAGTCCAAGATCAAGGTATTAACAGGTTTGATTTGTCCAGACTTTCTCCTCAGCTTGCAGACAAGCTTCTTCTCATGGCATCCTTACCCAATCTTTCCTCTATTGGCACAAATCTCTGGTCACTCCCTCTTCTTATAAGGATCCCAGTCAGATT
This sequence comes from Glaucomys volans, assembly GCA_020662805.1. NCBI lineage: Eukaryota > Metazoa > Chordata > Mammalia > Rodentia > Sciuridae > Glaucomys > Glaucomys volans. Next base: position 86,940 of record JAJEJO010000634.1, read on the forward strand.
GGATTAGGGTCCACCCATGTGACCTCATGGAGCCTTTAAAGTTTCTTTCTCCAAATACACTCATTCCTTGGTATGTTTGGGGAACTGGGTCTAGGATCCCTGCATATACCAAAATATGTGTATGCTCAAGTCCCTTAAATAAAATGGCACAGTATTTACATGTAACCTATGAACATCCTCCTGTATGCTTTCAGGGCTTCAAGGAATGTCAGAGGAATACAATCCAACTTGCAATCCCTCTCCTGATAGAGAGGCCTTAATGATTTTAGCCAATGCCAACACAATCTATTCCTTTCTCTTTTGTGTTCCTTCCTGGAGCTCTTTACTTTAACAGCCAAGTACTACATGATGCAGTGAGCACTGAAATGACTTCTCTCATAAGCCTTGATTTCTAACATCCTATTTTCAGTCACATTTCAACAAAATAGGCTTAAAGAATTTTCATCCTTCACCATCTTGCACTAAATGTATATCGATGTTAGTATTAAATTTGTCATAATATCAGGGTTAGTCTCTACTTTTTGTGTTATTTTCATAATCGTTGGAGAAATATTGAAAAAATTAAAGTGAATCAGGAATTAAAGTGAATCAGGATCTTATCTCAAAAAAAAAAAAAAAAAGGAGAGAGAAAAAAAAGCAGCTTAGTGGTAGGGAGAGTGCTTGCCTAGCATGCATGAACTCTGTGTTCAATCCCTAGTACTGCCAAAAAAAAAAAAAAAAAATCATATCTGGAACTAGGAGAGTAACTTAGTGGTAGAGTGATTGTTTACCATGCATAGGCCCTGGGTTGGATCCCTAGCACCATAGGGGAGAGAGAGAAGGGGAGAGAGAGGGAGAGGAGGGGAGGGAGAGAAAGAAAGAATATCTTATCTGAATAGTTGATGCATATTTCAGAGGTGATAATTAACACAGTGGGGAAGATAAAGGTTTCAAGTAGACCTGGCTCTGGACCTAGTTTTGCCCCTACCTGCACTTACGTGGAAATTATCTTTGAGATGATTTTTCATGAAGTTTACTTAGGTTCTCTGAGCCTCTCTTCATCATAATATGAAGATAGTACCATGCAGTGATGTCACGAAGATCTAATGAGAAATCTCTGGAAAAGTACCCATCACAGAGCCTTGCACATTGTACATAATAAAAGGCAGCTATGACAATTAAACACAACCTCACAAAAACCAAAGTCACATGTCCTTACTTGAGAAAATAAGAGGTTGGCAAGTTTATATGGGTCACTGAAATCTTTTCTGAAAATGTACTAGTCTATTAAATCAAAAGCCTGGGAACTACTTGTAATTCTCCGAATAACCCTGAATGAGACTCCTTTATGTAGGCCAGACCTGATTGCTTTGCCTTGGGGGCATCTGGGTGGAAACGTTGGCTCTGGAGGCAGGGGACTGCTCTAGCTTTATGGCAGACCATCTGCGGGGAGACACTTTTCTGTTGGGGGGGATATTTTGTCAGGGGATTTTGTAATGATTCTAGGGCCCAGGGAGTCTGTTCTGTGAACCGTCTGGGCCTTTTTGTTGTCTAAAGTGACAGAAATGTGACACAGAGATAGAGGCCCTCAACCAAATGGACTACTCCCTAATGTGTGGCAAGTGAATCAAAGCATTTCTGTTGACATTCCCTTCTTCCAGCATTTCTTTCTACAGAGCCCACATTTTTGCACCACCCCCGTCCCCTCCCCCTCCCCTCTACCCATCCCTATCCTGAATTCAGTCTTTCACTCATCCTCTGAGCAAGGGCAATCAACAGCCACTGTGCATGGCCCTGCCTGATAGCCATGGCTGCTGGGGCAAAAGGCCTGGCTTCCACAAAGTACATGTATGTCTTACAGGAAGGTGTTTGTCCTGACCTCGCTCAAGGAAGCTCAGCTGTCTGGGAGTCTCCTATATGGACACATGCTAAGTTGTGACTAGGGCTCTAGTTAGCTTGGATTGCTATGATCCAGAAATGTCCCTTGTACACATTAACCTAACAAAGTCATGCAAGTAGGTAGGGGAACCATTTCATTCTACCTCTCCTAAAGTTCCATACTTTACCGTCAGGAAGAAAAGACCAGAGGCTGTCATGGCAAAAGGGATGGGACCAGAAGAAGGCCCCAAAGACAGAGTAGGCCTCAATCTGTTGTACAGTTTACTAACAGTCACCTCCTCTGATTGCCCTATGACTGCTCATCTGCCCACCGGTTTACCTAGGCCAGGGGGAAACCAGACAAGCATTCAATGCTACTCTTGAGTTCATTAGAAACTAAATTGTCCTTCCAATGTATAAGCTTTGTTCAGCTTTTAGATACTTGACTGTCAAATATTTCTCAGAAGCCAGTGAGCCGTATAGTATGGACCACCTGTACTTTTTGGTATTATTTTACCTTGATGTGGGTTGAATTGTCATCATTACTTCCAAGGCCTGATTAAGTTTTATCTTTAGCAGCTGATTTTCCATTTTCTACCCACTAACTCCCTCACTCTGAGGGTACTATACATTTGTACTTGCTATTCCCTCCGGTTGGTGTGACTTTCCTCTTGCTTTCTCTATCTCATGGTCACCTACCCTCTCAGAATCAGTTTGGGGGCAAGAAACTTAAATAGGTACTGCCTTAAAAAGGGTATCCAAAAAGTCAATGAACACATGAACAGGCAGCCTACTTTATTAGTAATGAGAAAAATGTTGCTTAAAATCTCAACAGGATACCCTACTTCACCAATGGAATAGTTAAAAAACTGAAATTTCCAAGGTTTGGTGATGATACAGAGCAATGGGAACATGTAAACAGTGCTGGCATGAAATTGGTATAACCATTTTGGAAAACCATTTGTTATTTGCCGAATGCAAACATAATCTATGATCCAGCAATTTCCTTCGTACATATATAACCAACAGAAGTTCATGAAAATATATATGAAAGACACGTTCAAGGGTATTTATGAGCAGTATTATTCTAATAATCTAACACTGATAATAGCCAAAGTAACCATAAATAACAAATGAAATAAACTGTAGCATAATCACATCCATACAGCACTGAAAATTAATGAACCCTACAATAAAGCAACATCATGGATGCATCTCACAAAAGGCACACTGTCCTGAAAGAATTCAGATATGAAAGATACATACTGTGCTGTTCAATTTATTCAGAGTTCAAAAACAGGCAAAATTAACTCCTGGTGTTAGATGTCACTATGGTGGTTACCTTTGGAAAATAAAGAGGGGTTATTGGTGGGAGGATGCAAAAGGGACTTTCAGGTCCTGCTAATGTTCTGGATCTGAGTGGGTGGGCTGACTTTGAGTGAATTAGTAGAATTATAGGATTCTGAGAAATTCTTGGTTCAATTGTTGGCTCCTTCAGGAACACCATTCTGAACCCCTCCATCTTGGGCTCCTGGACCAGAGACAGGCCAAATCTCTGTTTCAGCTCACCATAACACTATATACTGGTTTACTGGTCTATTCTCTGGCAAGAGATTTAAACATGTGTGGTTTCTTCCGACTCTTCACACATATTTCAGAGGTGTTCAATAAATGGCCGCTGATGTATTTCCTCTTAGCTTTGTAAATACAGAATTTATCTTTGTCATAATTTTTGTTGTACTTGGATCTTATCAGTATTACCCAAGTGCTATTAGGCAAATGGGCCCATATTTGTTTACATTAAAGTCTATGAATATTCTATATTCATTTAAAAAAATCACAGCTGTATCTGGATAACTAGCAATGAAACTGCATTTTTTGAGCACTGAATCAGATTCTGAAATTATACTGTGTCATCTAGAGGTGACCTATCCTTGACAAGATTAATTCAGTTAACTAAATCATCTAAAAGAGCGAGTTTAGTTTGGTTTTATGAGAACAGACATCTATTTAACATTTTTCACTCTCTCCTCCCTAACCTTCAAAATAAGGCACATACCATTTCTAACCTGGTTAGTTTAACTCACTCTAGCTTTATCTGAGGTTACTGATAGACTGTATTAGCCAACATTTTTGCTCACTGATGCTGCTCAAAGCAATAGGCTATACTGAGATGACTGGTGTCCTCAAATATTGTTTTGGTAACTTCTAAATGGGAGCTTGTGCTAAAGTAATATCTTCCAAATTAGGAAGAGAATTGGGACACATTAAAAATACAGATTTTTGCATTTTTCCTCTATAGATACTGTTTCAATAATTCTGGGTTCAAAAATCCCTCAGCTGATTTTTATATGAACTTAAGGAAACACCAAGTGTGACAGTGAGTCTACACTGTCCATCACTGGCTACTTAGATGCAGAACAGGGACTCCCATGGCTACTACAATTAGGGCAGCCTTGCCCTTAAGCTGAGTCGACTTACCCTGCTTTTCATAACAGAAATTAAATGCTGGGTGGCAGGGGAGCAAGTTGGTCTACATAATGACTCTTCTACATTAGCAAAACACTTGGGAAAAGGAGGCATTTCAAAGTCTTCCCAGAACTCATTTGAAAATTATGAAAAGTATTCCATTTAGTAATAGTTTTAAACTGATAATGATCCATTTTTTCCTTCTTTTCCATAGTTAGGAACATTTTCTACCTAGAAACTTTATTCATTTAGGTTTTTTCCTATCTGCTATATTTCAACTATATCCTTAAACTTTTGTATGCTAAGAGATATTTTTGGAACAACTGTGGTATTGTAAATGAGATCTGAAACAGAATAGAATATGAAAAATAAAAGTAGTTTTGGGATAACTTTGTTAGCTATAGGAAAGAATAGATTTTTTAAAGATAACTCAAGGCAAAAAAAGACAAGATGTATTCCTTGTAGAAAGGACTTCTTCCAGTAGAAAATAATTTATAGTTTTGATCAATCCTCAAGTCAATTTGAATGTTTCTTTTTGAATGTAACTTTCTAGGTCTTTAAGTAAGACTCCCAGATCAATTTATCTTTCCTTCTAAACTCTTGCAACATTTCCTGGATATACCAACTCATTTAACATTTGCCTTTTATTGTCTATATAAGCCAGAGGAGTGTGTGGTAGAAAAAACTTTTGTTTAGGCGGCAGGAGAGCTGGTTCTTAGGTTCTGCTTTGTCCTTCATCTACTGAGTGTATAACCTTGGCCATGTGTCCTAGGCTTTGGAGAACCTGTATGAAATGTTAATTCAAGTTTTGTCAACGTTTAAGAACATCGTATTAATGAATGTTTAATGCAGGTTATAATGTGACTTGTAATCCACAGAAAAATATAATATTGTGCCTGACAATTTTATATAACAAATCTACTTGGCAGCTCTTCTGTGTTCCTGATTAAACTTATGGAAGACAAGCTTGCAAATTTGAGAACTTAAAAAATGACTCCTCAACCCTCCCCCCAAAATGAACCTTGGCCATAATGATCAGTTATGCATAAAAACTAATAAAATATATTAATTAATTTATTTTATTATTAATTCATTTTATTATTCAGATTAATTTATCATTAGTTTTATTAACTTTTAATTATTAAATATTTTATATTTTACAAATATAAAAAAGGAACAGAAGACAGTTGGATAGAATGATTTCAGTGGTCTATTCCACTTAAAAACTTCCCTGTTTTTTATATCTACTTTTCATATAAAAGAGGGTGGGGAATACTATTCAGTCTTAAAAAGGAATGAAATTCTGATACATGTGACAACTTGGATGAACCTTGAAGATACCATGCTAAGTAAAGTAAGCCAGGCTCAAAAGTACAAATATTGTAAGATTCCAGTTACATAGGAGGTACTCAGAATGCTCACATTCACAAAGACAGAAAGTACAATAGTAGTTACCTGGCTGGGAAGAGAGGCTAACGGAGAGCTGCTGCTTAATGAGTACACTGTCTTAGTTTGGAATGATGAAAAAGTTTTGGGGGTGGACACTGGTCATTCACAACAATGTGAATATGTTTAGTGTTCCTGAACTGTGCACTAGTAAATGGTTAAGGGTTGGGGATGTAGCTCAGTGATAGAGCACTTGCATAGCATGTGCAAGGTCCTGTGTTCAATCCCCATAAGCACAAGAAAATAAAAGGCTAAAATGATAAATTCAATATAATATACATTTTACAGAAAAAAATTACAGGTTCAAGAAAATGAACATTTCAAAAGCATTTGACATCATCTACCTAATAAGAGCATAATAAATATTTGTTAATTGAATGAAAAAAAAATGGTGACAATGGTAAGTTTCCCTCTATGCAATTGGGTATTTCCCTCCATGCAATTTCATACCTCTAATTGGGGTTAGAGGTATGAAAATTAGGTTGAAGGAAAGGCACTATTTGTCTTGATGCTGATTTTGTGCCACAATCGCACTGTTTTTGATACTTAGACTGTGTGTTTCTCACAGTGGTTTGGGTGTGGATGAAGGGGTTAATAAACATCATGAAAGGGTCTAATGTTCCCACCAAGTCACCACTTGGGGCCTCATGGCTCAATCTTCTGCTGCAAGTGCCTGCAGAGCAGATACACATTCCATCTCTCCAAGACACACAGTGGGAGTTCTATCAATTGACTGATTTTCATTCCATTAAAGATAAACATATTTAAAGGGATTTTCTCAAACCAAAATTAATCTATAAAGGATTATTTATTACGCAAATTTTAGTATCAAAACTATTAGAAAACATGAGTCCAGTTATTTGCAGAACTTTCTAGAAGACAATGATGATTATTATTTACATCTGCAATGATAAATAAGTGGACCTAAAACATATCTCCAGAATGTTAAAGCAAGAAAACAGAGGTCAAAGATTATGTGTCATTTGTGGGCTTCAAATCTTTCCTAGCATTCTATTTATTCTTCCATTTTGTGGAAGAAAATGTTTAACAGATGTTTACAAAATGTTGATTAGAGCAATACAGAATATCAAGTGCAACATTTTCCTTTAAAGGAACATGAATTGATAAAAAAATTCAAAGTACTGAAAAGATATACATGGCTCCCTAAAGTCACAGTAATATATAAGTATTCTAAATGTTCTTGCATTCTTGCTAATTCTACAACCATAAATAAATATATAATCTGCTTAGTATTTAATTTTCTTGATCTGATTCTTATTTATTTCCTCCATTCTTTGCTATTCATGAGGCTTACAATCATATTTTAAATGCAGACTTTTAAATATTCCCAGATCAAACCGGGATTATATAGAATTCTTGCAAATTCCATGGAGGAATTATCTAGAGGGGTTTTCTGGAATTTTGAAGATCAAATCTTCACTTAAAAAAACCACTAGTAATGAAAAATTAGGGCATCGCTTTAACTTAGATTTGTTTTCCTTAACATGTATCAGAAGAACAATTTCCTGTGTTCACTTGAATTTAAATCCTTTGGTTTATTTGTAACTCTAATTTGCATAGAGGGAAACTTACCATTGTCACCAAAGAAAGGTACATGTTTAAATATCTATTGGTAAAATTAGCAAATATTTAAATTAATTTAACATGAATAATTTAGGAGATTTTAAATATTTAGTTGATTAAGATTAAAACTAATAACCACCCTCTCAAAAAAGTGAAAATGGAAAGGAAAAAAAAAAGGCAAAGAGAAAGAAGAGAAAGGGAAATAATTCTGATGTTTTCCATTGTGGCAACTAATCTCAACAAATCAGATGTTTAATACTCTATTTTGTTTTTATGTATAACTGACTATTGTCTTATGGCCAAGAGGTTTTTTGTTTGTTTGTTTGTTTTTATGGACTGAGAATCATTTTAATAAAAGCTAGAAAAAAGTTACTCAAGTTGCACACTTGCCTTCCCTATATTTAATCAGGAACTAACTCTTTAATCATAAGAGCTAAGAAGTAAATTTGTTATATGGAAGAAATTAACAGGCACAATACTTTATTTTCCTGTGGATTACAAATCAGTAATCTGCATTAAATATTCATTAATACAATGTTCTTAGAAAGAGACAACTTGAACTAACACTACATACCACATAAAGGAAACTAAATATGCAAAAATATGTTTACAAAACTCAACCACCAGAGGCTTGACTACAAAAGGATATAAAAGTTTGAGATTTCCTAAATTAGTGATATCATCATATTAATAAAATCACCTTTCATTTAAGAATATTTTATGTACAGGAATCTTAACAGGTTTTGTCAACTGCTCATTCCAGCAAACAGTCCTTTCCTACCTGTTTTCCAAATCTGCCTTTAAAAAAAAGCCTTTAAAAATTCTATCATCTCTGCCTAGTATAAATTTTCTCTTTCCCTTAGAAATTCTGAATCAGAAAATACCAAGTTGCAACCTGGGAATCTTTTTAAACCCCACCCCCTCACTTTTCCATAATCCTAGGTAATTTTTAAAATCAGACAAATTTGGGTAACACTACACTAATTGTGGAAGATGGGAAGCAAAATTTTTATTTCCAAATTCTAAGCCAAACAGAAACATCAACAGAGAGTTCCATTAGCTTCATTACAAGATTCAAAGTATTTTAACAAGGACATTAATAAGGACTTACATCTGGAAAAAGTTCTCATATATACCATCCCCACCCTTAAAAAGGAAGATGGTTTTATTGATCACTTTATATAACACAATTATCTCTTAAGCAATGTCTGTAAAACATGAAATAGAATAAGACATTTTCTAATTGTTTTAGAGATAGAAATAGAAGGGGAAATGCCTGATGATGAATTACTATTTATAACCTGTTTCACATGCCTTCTACGCCCAATAAAAAATAAACTTTTAAAAAAAGTTTTACAACAAATACAGTTGCAATTTAAATTTGTAAAAAGCAGGTGGTGGTTTAATTCAAAATGCTTGAAGAGATATTTTTTTCTGTACAAAAAGGAAAGTGCACTCATCTTACATAATCCTCATGACTAAGAATTAAATTCAAAAGTAGCATAACAATTCTCAGAAACTTAAAGTAGGTTCTAAATAAGACTACAAAAATACCTGCATGTGGGAAAATGTTCTATTGCTTTTATTTTTCTCCTTCTAGGGATACTTTAAAAGTTCAGAATGAGATCACTTAGCTAATTCACTAGTCAATAGTCAAAATATAAATTATTTTCATTATAAATATTATCAGACTGAGCAAAGTCAATTCTTATCTACTTTGGTTTTGAAACTAGGGAAAGGGCCAAAATATGTTTTATTCATCGTATGGGATGCACTTAAGTGGTCTGTCCGCACAGCCATAATCCACTATGCTTTTCAAGTGAACACCATCCACCCAGTGGGCAAACGTCTGCTTATTCAACACCTCAGAACTAGCTTTAAAATTGGAAGTCTCCAAGAAACACACTGTGATTGTTTATAAGCGCTTTTCAGGGCTGTACTAAATAATCTAGGGATTTTCTTTCACACTTTGTGTCTAACTATGTACATAAATGATTAGGCCAAACTGAGTTTAAATTTTTCCACCTATGCTCTGTCCATACCAACTAACTGCGCGTCTCAAAAAACCGCCTCTCAAAATGCAGAGAGAATTAAAAGCAAGGAGGTAAAGATTTTTCTAAATATAGTCCCATCATGTTTATTTTACACTGATCAAGTAGGTCACGAGAGGCAGCCAGCAGCTATCAGCACTTAGAAGCATCTCTCAAAAGCACACGCAGCGACCAAGGGGCGCATGACAGTTATGCCATCTACCTGTTGAACCTGGGCTACTGCTCTCCACAACTGTCAAATCGGCTCAATCAGCTTATTCGACCTAGAAATGCTAATGTTTGAATTAAAAAAATAAAGTCACTTGCTACTCTGCATTCCCGTTCCCGATTACTTTCGGGTCGCTACAGTAGAACCGGGGGCCCCGCGAGCTCCTCCGCCCGGCGGGCTGCAGAGGCGTTGCCTGGGTGGGCAGCGCCAGGCCGGGGGCAGCCTCGCTGCAGGGACAGAGGACCTCACAGGCCGGGCCGCATAGACAAGGAGTCCTCCCAACCAGACTGACTCACCTACCCTCCGGAGAGACTACAGAATGCGCGCCGCTCACCCAACCACGGACCCAGATCCGAGGAGAAGCGAGATGGTGGCGCGAGGGCACGGGGGAATAGGTGGCGTAAGGAGGAAAACGTCTTACCTAAGCCGGGGATGAGAAGCCGAGAAGGAGGCTACAGCCTTTCTCTTGAGAAACGGAAGAGGCGGGGGAGGAGAAAAGGAGGAGGAGGAAAATGCTCCGGGGGAGGAGGAGGTGGCCCGGGCGCGGGAGGCTAGGAGAGGGGCGCCAGGCGTCCGGTCGCAGGCTAAGCTGGAGGACGAGGGGCGGGGAGGACGGCGGAGGTCACGGGAAGGGAGGGTTAAGCCAGGGCGACGCGCTGCCTCGCTTGGCCTCGGTTCGCGGTGCTCAGCATCCGCCAGGTCGCCGCCCCCTCGTTTCCCCTGGAACTGTGGCGTGGAAAGGCGCGGTGACGCCTCCAGGCTTCTGCAGAGGGCGAGGGCATCCCTTGCCTGCCAGACCCAGGCGTCCTCCACGTCACAAGTGGAACGTGATGATTCGAATAGGAGGGCCAGGAAGAAAAGGACTCCGGGGTCACCTCGTTGGCTGTTTTTGTTATTTCCTTGTAACCGCCCACAAATTCACTTTTAAAATCTTCCTCCTTCATTCATTCGTACTCTTGGGGGATAATGGATGTGACAGATGGGTTGGCAGCTGTGAAGATGGACTTCCGTGGTATTCGGGTCTCATTGTTCTAATAGCAATGTCAGGATGACTTGGATGTTCTTCAAGCCATAGCAATCTCTTCTGGGCGCATGTTTCATGAGGTTATCTAAGCCCAGGGCCACCTACACCGAACATATCATGGGCAGGGAACTCACGCTTCAACCCTTGAAACTGTGGTAGTCAGTATATTTTAAGCGAGGCTTTTGAATGGTAGGTGGGAATAGGAATGGGTTGCAATGGGGAACAAGGATAGAAATTTTAAAAGGGCAACATAAGGCTTTTGAGTAGAAGGGGTCTCACATAGCCTGGCCCACAGGTTGATGTTTCTGAGTGTATTGAACTTTCTAAAGCAGTTGCTTATACTTCATGAGACAGGTAGGAAAGGAAAATATTGCAAAGTCCCAAATGGGTCATTAGAAGAGATTGCTTTTCCAGGAGGTGCCTAGGCCCTTCCGCCTGGAGGGCTGAGAAGACCAACATCCATATACCTGCAACTCAGTTCATAACAAAAATTGGGACTGTTTTAAAGTTGTAGCTAGCACAGTTTCTTTTCCACATTTTCCCAACCACTCAAGGCTACCTCACTGTGTTGTCACCACTTGGTTGTCAGAATAATCAGGAACCACCAGACCAGAGCCTGGGGCAATGCTGACATACTCCAGAAAATGGAACTTAAGACTTTATACCTCTCAAACCACTCATCTCTCTGCTCCAACCGGCTCCTGTGGTCTCTGATTTGAGACAGCTTCTCTTTCATCCACCCACTCTTCAGCTTTTACTCACTAGCAGATTCAGTTGATTTTACTTTCTCTCTCAGATGCATATCTTAGGGATCCCTAGGTCCATCCCTGCAGCTACTGTTTATTAATTAGTCTCATAACTATATCCCTGATGGCACAATCAAGAAATAGTTTAAGCACCATAGTTAGAAGTAAAGAGATAAATACATACCTGAAGGAGTACTTAGAAGGGGAAAGAATTTGCCTCTGGAGAGTAAGAATTTGGGCAGGGGAGTGTGGAAGAGGGATATGAATCTAGTCCATTTCTCACCTGGCTACCACAATGATCATTCTATACCATACAAATGCCATTTCTTGTTTAAAAGCCTTCATTGCCCCTCTCCCCATCTCTGGTTTTATCAAACTCCTGCCCAGGCACAGTGACACATGCCTGTAATCTGTTAATCAGCAGGCTGACACAGGAGGATAGCAAATTCCAGACCAGACTGCACCACTTAAGCAAGAATCTCCAATTCAAAGAACAAACAATGTGAAAACAAAGAACGAGCTCTTATGGATATGGCATTCAAGGTCCATTGCCTCCTCCCATCTGTCCATCCTGCCCCTCACACTTCATACCCTACTTTACCATAACTCATCTAGTTTCCTAAACCCACAAATTGATTCCATACCTTTGCACATTTATACATGTTATTGCTTTTGCCTGGAACATTCTCTTGCTGCTATAGTAAGTACTAATGGCACTGTGCTAAGTGCTTAGTGTGTTTTATAGCTGTTAATTTTTACATCAATCCTATGGTAGGTATTGTTATCTCCATTTTATAAACAAGAAAACTGAGACTTAGTGAGGTGAAGTAATTTACTCAAATATGTGGTATGTGATGAAGCTAAATGTGAACTCAGCAATTTGACTCCAGGACTCATATAATATTACCTACTTATCCCTTTAAAACCTTTTTTGAGGTATTAAATTTGAGCAGGATTGAAAGATTTAAATTCTTTAAAAAGTCTTAAAAGGACAAGGAGAATATACAAGGGAATTGCTTTAGTCTCTAAGTATGTAGCAAATATTGAAATTACAAAGGAAAAGTGACAGAGTTGACTATTCGACTTTTAATTTCTTTCATCTAAAACATCCATAGAAAAAATTGAAAGACAAATAAAAATTATCAGAATATGTAATATATGTGAATAAGGAAATAATGTCTTTATTAAACAAAGAGGGCTTATAAGCAAAATAAAAATATCCTATTCCATGAAAAATGAACAACAATGTAAATCAGGTAAATCATGAAGGAAAAATATGAATATGGTGAAGCATTTTAAAGGGAAGTGAGAACTTAAAATGATGTACTATCAACTTGGCTGAGAATAATATAATACTCATAGCTAGTGAATTGAGCCAGCAACGCCTGGGGCAGGATGTGTGGCAAATGACCAGGCCCATGCTTTATTGAGAAGTGCATAAATCAGTTCAAAACATTCTGAGGGCGATTTGGCAGAACATAGTTAAAAAGCCTCAAAGAGGTTCACACCCTTTGACTAAAAAAATTACATTTCTGGGAATTTCTAATACAGAAATACTCTATAATGGGAGTTTGCAAACATTTTTTTATAAAAGGTCAGATAGTAAATATTTTATATTTTGAAGGCTGCATTTGTCTGTTTTTTTTTTCTTTCACATACATGCTTCTAAAAATGTAAAAGCTATTGGTTTGAGAGCTGTAGAAAAACAAGCAGTGGCTTGAAATCACCCTGAGGGAAGTAGCATGTGCAAAGAGTAGCCTACAGGAAAATTTGTCCATGTATTTGGTAACAGCCACAAGAGAAACCAAACTAAATGTCTGTGAGCATTTATGTAGTTGTTGCAATTGGATATAAAGAGACAATTTGGACAAGATTTTGCAATTTTAAAATGTTGCAGAATGGTATCTATTGTGTGAAATAGTATTTATGATTTGTTAAGTGGAAATTACAGTATATGAAAGAGTATTTATGATATCTCAATACAAAATAATCATGTGTATATATGTGTGGAAAAAAGATCTGGAAAGATAGAAACACATTAAGATGTTTGCAGTGGTCTGGGAGGAAGGTTGGAATCCTATATATAGTATCTAACCTTGTGTTTCCCTTAGTGAATGCGCATTGTTTTTATAATAAGCAAAACTACAAGAAAGTTTGCTTGTGGGACAACAAAGCACCTCAGGTGTCAATTTGAGAACATCTTTCCCAAATCCACTTCTCCAGATGAAGCTAGTTGCTCCCTTCTGTGCTCCGTGATTACATAATGGTCTTTTGAGCACCATTATTTACTTAATTGTTGAATGGTTGCAGAACACCATCATCTAGTTAAGCGTTTCTCTGCTATTGGGCATTGGAATTCCAAATACTCTGCTATTAAAAGTGTGCTGAGGGGCTGGGGATATAGCTCAGTTGGTAGAGTGCTTGCCTCAGAAGCATCAAGGCCCTGGGTTCAAATCCCAAGCACCGCAAAAAAAAAAAAAAGGTGAGCTGATTATTCTCCACTTACTCTGTGCTAGATCCACCTGTCCCTCTCTGCTAGACTCTGTGCCTCTAAAAGACAAACTTTCATTAACTGTTTCCTCTGGACTCTCTTACCAGCTGGTTTTCACTGATGGGTGACACCAGTGAGGGATACCACAGAAGATTAAAGGATAGAAAAGGAGAAAGTTTGGGGTATTTCTTTTCATCTCTTTCCCTGCTTCTGGAGGAAATCTGGAAGGTTTTGAACTTCTAAGGGCAGGCCCCCCTCCTAAGTGAGAAATGGACTGGATTTATACCTCTCCTCCATCCTTCCCTTCCTGAATTCCCAGCTTCTACCCGGCTCTGCCAATGTAATTTCCTACCCTTAGACTCTCAGCGCAGGCCTAACAGCTTCTTACTCTTGCAAGTCCCTGAGTACTCCATGACCCTTGTTTCCTTTCCCCGCAACACTAACCCTAAATCTAGTATAACTTCTGTAAATAGTCTGTACAATAAAATCTCATCGGTTGAAACATCTGAGAGGAAGTCAGTTCCTGTTATGACAGTCTGACATATATTAAGGAACTCTGTTGATAATCACAGAACACAAATCTTTTATTCTTTATTGCAATAAGCCCTGGGAATTCTCAATTTTACATCCAAGGTAATTATAGAATGATATACATATTTCCTGAGCAGGAATTTTAATCACTACTGTGAGGCCAGTGTGCAAATGTAACACTGTCATTTCCCACTTCTCCAGTAATTTTTCAAAAGTAACAGTTGGTTTTTACTGAAGAAATCACATAAGTATGGTGGTGTTCACATTTTGATATTTTCAGTGTAATTTTAAAGAAAAAATTCCTATGTGGAGTCTAACATATAGTTAGATAAAAATCAAATTGCTCTAGGAGACAGGGTTGGGAATAACATTCTTTCTACCTTGGGAACCTCTGAAGAACCCCAGGGGACCTTAGAACACAATTTGAAAGCACAGATTTGGAGAGTACCAGAAGCTAGAGGATACATACTTCATAAATTTTAAGTGTCTATTGTATATCCTTTGGTTGAATTCTTTAGATTCAATGGTCAACCATTGGATTTTGCCAATTATCCTTTGAGACCCTCATCACAGTGAATGATGTTATCTATTTCATAGTGCTTCTAGGACCTGGAGTTGTGACTCAGTGGTAGAGCACTTACCTACCACATGTAAGGCACTGGGTTTGATTTTCAGCACTGCATATAAGTAAATAATAATAAAGGTCTATCAACAACTAAAAAATATTTTTTAAAATACTGCTATCAATAAATATACAACACCAACAAATATCATTTTATGAATTTTTTCTTTGTTTATATGCTCAGAAAATCCCTTAAACCAAAGATCAGATCGATATTCATTCATATTTCCTCTCATTTTCTACTATTTGATCATTAAAGTTGAAGTTTTTTTTTGTTTTTTTTTGTTTTTTTTTGCAGTGCTGGGGATTGAACCCAGGGCCTTGTGTTTGCAAGGCAGGCACTCTACTAACTGAGCTATATCCCCAGCCCTAAAGTTGAAGTTTTTAATAATCTTGATTTTTTTTTAAGGAGTTCAAACTCATCCCCTGTCCCCAAATAGTTCACTAAATTTCCTGACATCATTATTGGATAAATATCCCCTTTTAATTCAACCATGATGACCAAAGTATTGTTTTTTATACATAATTTTGTTCTATTTTGCTTCATCCTTCCTCCTTTGGAATACTGTGCTAATGGCATAGCTTTTTAATAGTAATAGGTCAACTAGGCTACAATTCACTTTTCTGTGTGTGTGTGTGTGTGTGTGTGTGTGTGGTGCTGGGGATTGAACTCAGGGCCTTGTGCTTGCAAGGCAAGCACTCTACCAACTGAGCTATATCCCCATTCCCTAAAATTCACTTTAAGAAATATTCTAAATATACTTTCAGGTGAAAATTGTTTATTGCTTTGGATGACTTTCTCAGTTATAAAAGTAATGTGATATGAAGAAAAGTTTGTGGAAAAATGTGAAAAAGTAAAAGGAAATCAAAAAACCCCACTCCAGTGTAATTATTGACATTTTGGAGCATAACTTTCTAGTCTTCTGTGCATGTAGATATGTATTATTTTTACAAACACTACTATTGTTTTATAAATGATAGTTCAATCACATTTAAGCATTTCATCCCATGCCATTAAATATTCCTTTGAAATATGATCTTCAACGGCACATTAACCAATTTCGATAAGTCAATAGCAGCAGTGTCAGTAGCAACTCTTAGCCCTCTGGACTGTCATCTCTTTTACTTGAACTAGTATTGACATTACCAATTGTTGTCACACAGATCAGCATTGTCTGCTTGCCACTGCCACATCTCATAACTTTGAATCAGCTGCTGTAAACTTGAAATTGGTTTTGACTGTAGTTTACTGTATCATGAATTTTGCAGTATTTGCCACCTGCATCTTTTTTATGTAAAAGTGACTCAGTCAGGTAGCTAATAGAATATGAGTTACAACGAGGAGCAGGCTTGAATTGGTTTAGTTGTAAAAGATTCCAAACACTACATTGCACAATATTGTTTTTGTGATTCCTTTAAATCATTAACTAATATAAATCAGTCTTAGTTATTCAGCCTTAGAAAAGATTAAATAACTCATATTCTATCTTAGAAAAGACTGATTAACTCTCATGAAAGCGAAGCATATCTATGATTTTAAAAAGACTTCAGAGGTACCTTTAACATTTGTGATAGAATACTTAAAAGTCTGAGTTTTTTTTGTCCAAACACAGTGCAAGTTTTACTAAACTATATAAACTATAGGGAATCAAATATGATATTAAGCTACAAGCAGCTGAGATATCAAAAACAGAATAAATTTCTAGAATAAATCACAGTAGATATATATTTTATTTGCTTTTCAATACACAGTATAGGCCTCTATCTAGCAATGCTTCGCTGGGCCTTGAGTATTTATTTTTAATTGTTAGGTGCAGAATAATAGTACAGTGCCCAAATATATTTACTATGTCTCCAACTATTACCTAAATAATGAGGCACATTAGATCACAGAAGGAAGTTATTTAATAATTCTTTCTTCCCCCAACTTATCCGTATACAGAGGGTTGCTTACTGAATCCCCAGATGTAAAATACAGTACATGCTAAAGCTTTGAAGTATATGAATCCTTAGGATTTGAGTTCCTTCCTGTCTCAGGGACTTAATGGCTGGAACCTGAGAGTAAAAAAACTCAAAGAAGGGACGTTGGATAGCCTTTCCCTGTGCTCCATCTGATCATACCTCACTAAACCACCAAGCCCAGCCTCTGCTGATTAGGTGAAGAGTTCTCTGCTGTTCAGTACAAAGGTTAATGCATATTATCGACCTGTCATTTCCTTCAATTCTTAAACTTCCCTGGATATTTTGTAGTTCACTTTAGCTTTCCACAAATGACTCTTAAGATGAACTTATTGTTCAATCCTTCCTAATGCACTTTTGTTCATAAAATCAGTTTATTGCATACTTTGTTATCTAGAATGTTTTCATCCTCACATCCTTTTGTGTGTGTTTTGCTTTGAACAGGTTTGCTTGGTTTTAATTTTTAGGACTGTTAGTAATTTGGTAACCTATTTTTGATGTTTTGTGGAAAGGATGAATATAAAGTTATTTCATAGAGATGACTGTATTACAAATTTCATTTCTTAAGCATTAAAAACAGAACTTTAAGAAACTTCTTTAAAAAGTCTAATGCATTTAATCAAATTATTTTCCTATACCACATCATTATATCTCCTCCACAACTCTTGTTACCAAATCATTCTGGTAAAAACCTAAGCCAAGAAGAAACTGAAAGGAAAGAGGAGGCAAGAAGTAACCTTTCATATGCTAATTATGCTGTCTCTTAAATGTGTTTGTAATAACTTCTGTGATCTGAAGTGCCTCATGATTCAGGTCATTTTTGGAGAAACAGTAAATATTTGGGTCCTGCACTGTTACTCCTAACACCTCACAACTTAAAAATAATTTTAATTTTCAAAATGCCTTCACATATATTGACTATTTGATCCTAAATGTTTTTTTTTGCAAGTCTTTTAATATACTGGCACTGAAATGTTTGCTCAGTGTGATTAACCTAGAGTTTCCACAAATGAACTGTTATAAATGGAAAGAAAACATTGGACAATCAGAGCACACATGTGCTATTTTTGTTATTTTTGAACTTACTTCACATAGTTCCTTTCTTCATAAACATTTTTCTTCCTCTTAACACATATTTTTTTCCTTCCTTCACTCTTTCCACAAACTGGTAAAGAAAAGTTAAATATATCACTTGATATATGCAGTTAAATTTTGTCTTGGAAATAACAACAAATACAGTCATTAGATGTTTCTGTGAGGACCAATGAATTAAGTGAAAGTTGCAGACCATTTCTTGACACCATGATCAGAAAAAGGAAGCTGATACCCAGCTACCCCTTACTTTTCTGCTGCCATCTCTGGGGTCCCAATCCCCATCTGGAGGTTTTTGACCTCAACATACTCAGAACCGAGAAGGCAAGCTGTGTACAGAAGTAGCTGTCTCTACAGTGTCATCATTATTGAAGTCAAAACCTAAAACTTGAACAAAAAACTTTGATGTTATCATTTACCATAAATCTTTTATCTATTGCAAATTATTTCCTACCCCATCTGTTCTGAATCTTAAAATCACATATCAAACATAGCTGTATTGCCTTCCATTTGTTTTTTCTCTAAGTGACTATTTTGTTCCTAAACACAGGCAGAAATTATAAATATACATATGTATACTTATATAAGTAAAATTCACCATTAGTATTATGTGTTGAGTCATTTTTTTCTGTTTTAACTTAGGACTGAGAGGCAAGAGTTTCAATCCAGACTTTTTGAGCACAGTAGCTGAATATCAGAAACAGAATATTAACAATTTTCTCTTTGGTTCCTGCTTCTTTTAACTTCAATAGGGAAAAAGAATATAGTAGTATTATGAATAGCACAAAATCTTCAAAAACCAAATCATAGAACAAAATAAAAAAGACTCTGAAAATAACTTGAATCTTTATCATGAGAGGAAAAGCATATCATTTCAACACTCACTTGATTTTATTTCTCCTTCTCAAAAGAAATATCAAATATTCAGAAATGTAATATTTATCAGAGCAAAGTATATGGATACTGTAAAAATATTTTATGCTACACCTACAAATAAGTCTAGGGAAAACCCAGAAGACCTTAGTGTTGTAATTATTACAGAAGATCATATTTTCCCAGTTCCCTGTGGGACTGGCTAACATTATAGAATTTGAAAACAGACTTAACAAACTTGGTAGAACAAGTCAGTTTACTTACCTATTTGGGTATGTCTTAGTAGGAATTTAAAATATTTATTGCTAAGCTGAAATTCTCAAAACTGTATCTTCATAATATACATATTTTTAATAATGAAGATGAATTAATATAACATGCAAATTATTAAAAATCTACAAATAGACATTGTACTGTTACTGTATACCAAGGCTTATATTCTTTAAAATTACAATGCAAAGTCTTTAAAATGTGTGTTAACCTTATGTTGTAAATGTATTATTATGTTTTAATTTTAATTATTAGGGGGATAATATGGCATATCATATTATTAAATTGTCTTTTTTTTTTTTTAACCAGGAATTGAAGTCAGGGGTGCATAACCACTGAGCAACATCCCAGGTCCATTTTAAATTTTTTTAAAATTTTGAATTTTGTGACAGGGTCTCACTAAGTTGCCTAGGGCCTCACTAAATTTCTGAGGCTGGCCTTGAGCTTGTGATTCTTCTGTCTCAGCCTCCCGAGCCACTAGGATTACAGGTGTGAGCCACCATGCCCAGCATGTTACATATTAAAATCAAGTGAAGTATTAAAGTTTTTTTCCTAAGAAATCTGATTTGGAGGGACTCTCTTACAGAAAAAGATAAGCATTTCAGTCTTCCTCGAGTTACTGGCAGGCAATTCATTTGCAATCAAGTACATATAGGAAAGAAAAAAAAAGTATCCAAAAGTTATTTGGGGAATTACCCATAAAGAAAAATTTGGAAGATTACATGTAATCACCCTTATTTCCTTTAAAAAACCACATTTTTGTACAGAACAGCTATTTTCACATAAAACAATAGGAAAAAGAAATGACTCTAGATAAGAAGTGAGTCATACATATTTCTACCACCACTCAATGATAACCACTGTTAACATTTCGAGTATGCATTCTTCTAGAATGTTTCTGCACACATATACACACATTTCCCCTAATAGAAACAATTTTTTAAAAGAACTTCCCACTTTATTAATTCTCCTATCTTTATAGCTGCTATTGGAATCACTGTTATGAGTATGAATATTGATTGATGACCTGAGAAATAAGCCATCATTGCCTGTTACACTTCCATAATCTTGGAACCCATGAATATCCCCAATATCCAAACAGACAATTAAATCTCAAGGCCTCTTGATTCAATGTGGCCCATTCATAGCTCAAAAAACTTATAAGATCAGATTGCCGAGTCCAGAAAATGGGAAACAGATTGACCAGTTATTAAGTGTGACAAAAACATGTAAATAAATAACTATTTAAAAGTGATTTATAGGATGATAAAAAGGAGAGTTAAAATCAGACAAAGCAAAGCAAGTTCAAAACCTTTTGCAAGTCAATCATATGAAGGTAAAGAAAACATACAGCGAGGAGTTTGGAAAGCCAGATATGATTCCTCTGATCCACTGAACATGCTTCAAAGTGATACGGATAGTATAGAATTAAACTCTGGTTGTGTCATATTTCTGCTCAAATGCCCTTATGATGGCTCGCAGATTGTTATTGACCTCCTCCCTCTCTACATCTCCAGTGTCACTGTCAGAATGTTGGAGCTTTTATGCTCCAATAGTGAAGAGTTTCTCTGTGTAAAACTGTCACTTGTTCTGGGAAGCTTTCTCTGATTCCTGGCCTATGACAAGTAGCCCTACTATGTGCTTCCATAGCACCTGTAATGGCTAATTTGAATTGTGAACTTGATTGGATTAAGAGATGCCCATGATTTAGAGGCTTCTGGATGTGTCAATGAGGGCGTAGGTAGGAATGATTAGAATGTTGGATAGTGAACTGGAGACCCTCCCTAAGCGTGGGCAGCACCACCCAATAGGATGGTGGCTTGGATGGAATAAAAGTTGGAAGAACAAGGAAGCAGCAGCAGATGTAAGCTCGACTCTTCTTGAATGGGTTCTTGATTGCTGCTTCGATTGTCTGAGGATATCGGTCTCTTTATTCTTCACTCTTCCAAAGCGGACTCTGCCAGTGATTCTCCAGGTAGTTTCCAGAAGCCTTGGTCTTGGACTAGGGTAGCACTGTTGATCCTTTTTTGTTCTGGGGCTTCTGCCTCTTGGACTGTGCAGTTGCTGGTTCTTCCAGCTCTCCAGCTGCAGCTCCAGCTGCAGGTGGACGATTCAGCTTTTGGTCATGTAAGCTAATCTAATAAATCCACTTTTTATTATCACACTTCCTGTTTATTTGGTTCCTCTAGAGAACTCTGACTAATACAGCACCATGTAACCTCCAGGGACCAGCTCCTAATACAGCTGGATCATAATAGTCCTTTCATGACTAGACAGAACACCAAAAGAGAAACAAACATTCCACATGTTTGGATAAGAATCCATGCTACCAAGGGGAGAGGGAGGTAGAGAAGAGAGGCCCTCCAGATGCGGCACTCCTTCTAAAGTTTTCAGACACAATTTCGATCTATGTGATCCTTTCAATAGCTCCACCATAGTGCATATGACCTGGTCCTATTCTTGTGCTACACAAAATGATTAGTGTAAGCCTATAAAAGGGCAAAAGTGATCTTCAAAATATTGAAGTTATTGGTCTGACAGCAACTCTGTGCATGCCAGCCTCAGCAGGCAGTCTCAGCCTTGGGAAGAGCTGCCTGATGGACACCAAGCACAGGCCTTCTAGATCAACAAGTACCACTGCCAGGGGTGCCACCACCCACAAAAGAATCTGAGTCTACTGTGAACACAAAGAGATGGAATCTAGAGTAGACAGTTGTGGCTGCCAGCTAGCAGATGCCACATTGTTTCTTCAGCAATGTCCACTTGAGGCTTCTTGGAGCCAGGGTGACTGAATTGCCTGGCAGTTGGCACTATTTCTTTATCAATCAGTTTAGAAAGTATTTCAATGTATTAATAATCATATGGCCATACTGATGTTTACTTGCTGAATATTAGCCCTGCAGAAGGGCTTATTTAACTTGTTTAGGATACTGAGCAAGAGGAAAGAGAAAAGATCCAGAGATTTCCTTACTCAACCTCATGTAGCACCAAAACTTTGGAATCCATAAAGCTGCTGATCCATGCCAACAGTATAAGGCAGAAAATTACAGCTCCCATAAAAAGAGTGACATTGTGTCACAGGCACCACAGTATTCCATACTATCCATCCTGTGACATATAAGAGGGTTCTATACCCTTCTGGGATCAATAAGTTGAAATCAACATTGATCATCTTGTCACTGACACAAGGTCTATTTTCTTTACTTCTTGTCTTTAAGAGTTGATCAATGTCCTTACTTCTTGGACTCCAATTGAATGACCCAGACCCCCTTGTTTAAGGACACCTGGAACTTGATGCAGGTGTCCCCATCTGGGTATTCTGTGATCAGCCTTGGCCTAAGAGGTATACTGAGACCATCACACTCACAGCTTTGAGGTAGGAATTAATGATAACTATAGGTCAGGACTTTGCCCTTGGCTTGGCAAAGAACATTGTCATCAAAAATGCTGTTTCCACAAAAGACCACTTTGCAAATTTTGGGAAATTAAGTGTGAAAAGAGAGGAGAAAAATAAGGTTTTAATACATTTCCAAAAGTTTTATAGAAAGGGGTAGAAGGTTTAAATTTGAGACTTCCTACTTAAACTATGAGTAGGAAATCAAGCTAAACAGATAAGACAGCCCCTGGCAGGTTTGAGTTAAGAAAAGGTAGGCCCCCAAAACTTCTTTCAGAAGTGGATTTTTGTGACAGAATAAGCATCTCATTTCTGACTTTGGCAGACATCCTTGATCTGCAGAGGAGCTTAAGGGAAAGGGCAGGGGTGGGTGTGTTGAAGTGCCCAATTCAACAACAGTGACCATTGGCAGGCTATCCAGAGCTCTTCACTGATTGCCAAACACTGATTTCCAATGAGGGAAAGTAGGAGGGAACCCCTCTTTTGTCCTTCAGTCCTGAAGTTGGTTTCTGGATAATCTTTGACATGTTGTAGATACTTAATTCAAGGAGAACTTGCATTTTGACAAAATTTGCAACCTTATTTTCCATACCAATGCCAGCATATAAGAGTTATTTCCATACCATACCAAATATTAGAATTATTTGTGCATAAAATCTCCTTTGTGGTGAATTAGAATACCAAATTTGCAAGACTACTTACCATATTGAGGGACAGATTTTGGAAAGATTCAGACAAAATGTTATATAGTATTCCTATCCTCAAGGAGTGCACAGTTTGTATGAGAAAATTAGCATTTAACAAACAGGAAAGAAATAAATGATGAATTATGATATTGATTTGAAATATGATATTGATTTGGAAAGGCAAGTTCAGTACAGGTTGAATAAAAGTCTATTGTAGGAAGATTAGGCTTAAGACTTCAGGATGAAGAAAGTTTAAAGGAAGATAAAACTAGAATGCCTTTGTGGTATGAGGAATCACACGAGCTAAGGCACAGAGGCAGAACATCAATATCATGTGCTCAGTGATATCCAGGAGAGATAT
Source organism: Glaucomys volans (assembly GCA_020662805.1). Taxonomy (NCBI): domain Eukaryota; kingdom Metazoa; phylum Chordata; class Mammalia; order Rodentia; family Sciuridae; genus Glaucomys; species Glaucomys volans. The sequence goes on from JAJEJO010000634.1 coordinate 110,604, forward strand.
ATGTGACTGGAATTGGAGCAAGTAAACACGGAAAAAAGGCTGGAAAGCTGTAAGGTGGATCCTTGTTTTGTTACCTCAAAATCAGTCAGTTTGAACTGAATATTACAGACTACTGTTGTCTAATATAGATACAATGTATGTCATGTGTATAATTTAAAAATTTCTAGAAGTCATATTGAAAAAGTGAAAAGAAACCGGTGAAGTCAGTTTTAAGAATGTAGTTTCCCTAATTCAAAATATCCAAAATACTATCATTTTGTCATATATTAAATGTAAAATTTTATACTGTTTTAGTGTTTTAATTTAAATTTTAAGAACTTCAGTTCTTCAGTTATAATAGCTGCATTTCAATAGTTCAATAGCCTTGTGTCTAGTACTGGACAACATAGCTATTGATAAATATGAGATTGTTTGTCAGCTGAATAATAACAAATGGAATCTGAGGAAGATTTGTTGTCAGTACGTAAGAATGAATTTAAGGGTATTATGGCTGGGGGAGAAGAGAAATTAGATCTGGAATGAGTTAGAAGTGAATACTAGAATGGTAGCAGTGGGGAGTTGAAAGAAAAGGGCAAATCTGAGAAATTTGTCAAAGAAACAATTGATATGTTTTGATGACTAATTGGCAATTAAAACGATAACAAGTGTGATAGCCAGCCTTCAAACAACCCTTAACGATCTTTGCCTCCTGGTATTCACACCCTCCTATGCTATACCAGGGGTGGCTTTTGTGGTTAATGGAATAAGCAGTAGTGATGGCATGTCACTTCTAAAATTAGGTTATAGAAGACACTGTGGCTTCTGCCTTGGTGGTTCTCTCTAGGATTCCTGGCCCTGGAGGAAGCCAGCTGTTACACTGTAAGCAGCCCTTTGGAAAGACCCAGGTGGCAAGCACTTGAGGCTTACCAATCACGTGAGTTTGAGAATGATCTCTCCTGCTCCTGGTGAACATTCAAATGACTGCAATCCCAGCTAACACTTCTCAGCCTCATGAAAAACTGAGCCAGAAAACCTAGCTAAGCCTCTCCCTGGCTTACAGAATCTGGAAGAAATAATGTTTATTGTTTTATAAATTTAGAGGTAATGTGTTACAGTAATTGATAATGCATATTAAATAATAATAAAAAGAAAATCCAACTTAAAAAATAGGCAAGAAAATTGAATAGGTACTTGACAAAAGAAGGTAATAAGCATGAAAAAGTGCTCAACCTCTTAAACATCAGGAAAATAAAATGAATGTGACAACACTCCACAGACACTAGCAGGACTAAAATTTAAAAGACATCACGAAATGCTGATGAGTATATGGAGCAACCTGAATTTTTTAAAAGTCAGATATAATTAACATACCAAATAATTCATCCACTTAAATTATACTACTAAGTGTAATCAGTCCTATCCCTAGCACACTTCCTCAAATGGTTAAACACAGAGTTACCATTTGGCCCATCAATGCCACTCCTAGGTGTTTGCCTAAGAGAAAGGAAACCATGGCCCACATAAAAATTTGTACATGAATATCCATGAAATAGAAAAGAACAAAGTAACACCATTCTGTTCTGACTTGAGTCCATTTTATCCTTGCTTAAAATGTTTTCGTTTCAGCTTCCTGGCAGCTGTATCGATGCTGACAGTACAGCAGGACTTTCCTGCATCCCTGACTACGGCCCTGATGTGTAAGAAAGTGACACTGAAATGTGATCCAAACAATTCTCTCATGTAATCAAAATATCTGTCTCAACAGGGTCTTTCTGACCTATATGTGTCTCAATTGTTCTTTCGGCTTTTGTGAGTTTTTGCCTTTATAAACTCTGTACTTCCAAAATTCAGGTGCTGGGAGTTCTTCCAGGCATTAGCCTGCTCCCAGTCACTGCTTGCCTGGCATGCTCATTAAAGGACTTTTTTTTTCCCCTTTCAATTTGGCTCACTATGCGTGGCGATTTGTAATTCTCATGCAGTCTATAACATTCACAGCAGCACTATCTATAACAACCAGAAAGTGGGAGCAATCTTGTCCATCCACCGACAAAGAAGTACTTTTTAAAAGTTATATATCCTTACAAGTATTATTGAGAAAAAAATGAAGTACTGATTATGTGTTACCACATGAATGAGCCTCAGAAACTATGCTGAGTGAAAGAAGTCGGTCACAAAAGACCACATATTATATGATTCCATTTATATGAGTGTCAGGATAAGCAAATATGTAAAAAAAAAAAAAAAAAGAAAGCCCACTAGGGGTTGCCCAGGAGCTGGCAGGCCTGGAGGGTGACAGCAAAAGTTACAGACTTTCTTTATGGCATCATAAAAATATTTTGAAATACATAGTGATGCTGGGGGCTGATCACATAATTTGCAGGCCTACTACAAAATGAAAGTATGGGGTCCCTTATTAAAAAATTAACAGCAGAACCTTAAACCAAGCAAGGGACCGTATGAGACACAGGTAGCATTCACATGAAACTAAAGGGACAAGGAAACTTTGAATCTCAGTTTGTAACAGGAAATACATGTCTTTCCAGTAAACCATGCTGGGTAAGGGGACCAACTAAGGGAGTATAATGATGTCCGATGGTGATTGCTTGTAGCTAGAGACTGAATGGTAGTTCAGGAATTTGTTGTCTGTTGTTTCTCCTTTGTTCAGTGGGAATTTAGTTATTATATTTGACATAGGTTAGAAGGTAATTTTTGATTAAAGTTTTGATAGTGTATCTCAAATACACAGGAGCTAAAAATAAGTCCTTCAGGGCTAGGAGTACAGCTCAGGGGTAGAGCTTGCCTAGAATGTGGGAGGAGAAGGCATCAGTCCCCAGCACTGAAGAAACAACAAAACTCCTTTAACTCCCGCCTGTCTTAAACCCTTCACTTAACTTATTTCTTATAAATATGAATACTTGATTGGTGATGAAATGCTTGTGCTAGACATTTGGGTGGATCTGAGAGCAACTCAACAGTGGATCCTAGTGGTTTAGTTAAATCTTATTTTCATTTAATTTTTGAATATAATTACTCTTTCGCTGATAACAGTAAGGTTTAGTTTGTGAGGACAAGAATATCATTTTTTTTTTTTTGTACCGGGATCGAACCCATAGATTCTTAACCACTGAGTCACATTCCTAGCGTCCCCGCCTCCCTTTTTAATATTTTGAGACAGGTCTTGCTAAGTTGTTGAGGCTGGCTTTGAACCCTCAGTCCTCCAGACTCAGTCCTCCAGACTCAGTCTCCCGAGCCTCTGGGATTAAAAGGGCGTGCCACAGCGCCCGGTCTATCACTTCTTAATCAGATATTCTTGTCTGTCATCGAGAAAGTGGGGCGTCTATAACTTATCCCAAGAAAATTGCAAATGTTCCAATTGTAGTGTGAAAGGAGTTCAGCTAAGTTGGGCTGCAAATAAACTACATCAACATCGCCTTGTTATCAAGTGTATTTCATCTGCTTGATTCTCAAAGACTGCTAAATAATATTTTTAATTTATAAATCATTAAAATTTCAGAAAAGTCATTGACATCAATCCCAGCTGGTCAAATAACTGCGGGTCAAGCCTGGTTGGGCTTTTTCCAAGACCGCCTCTGGAGGGCAACCTCTCTTCCTGCTAATCCGGCCAAGCCAACTCTTGGCTTCCCTTGCACCGCCAGGACTCAGCTCTCCCTTCGCTCTCGCTTTGGCCCTGCACACAACGCTGGTCCCGCCCCAGCCCGTTGCTCAATCCATTTCTCCGCGCCCCCCCACACCCGTTGCTCTTGCCCCACCCCTTAACGTCGCGTAACGGAAGAGGCACTGTGGGCCGCTCTAGCATCTTGGAGGACTTGTCCTCTGTGTCGGTTGGCGTGGGACTGTTAAGGTCTGACGTGAGGAGGAAACACCGTGAGTCTTTCTGGTCGCTTTAGCTCCGGATTTTTTTGGCTATGGGACAGCCGAACGTGTGGAGGCTAATGCCGAGGTAAGTGCCAACGGCAGGCTCATCACCTGCTCTCGCCCAGGTGGGTAAAGGGTCGTGTGTGGCGACTGTTTGGCTTCCAAGTTTCGAGTCCCACTTGTAGGCATGGCCTTCAAACCCGGTACGTATGCTCTGATGCCCCCACGTCTTCTCTCCAGCTCTCCGCGGTGTCCCCGTTTCTCTTCCTCTAGCACCTTCTTTGCAGCAGCACCTTCATTTTCTGTCACTGGCTCCTATTAACAAGCCACGACATTCTTTCCTTTTGGCCCCTATCTTTCCTTTCTTAAATGTGGGGTACAGTTTTGGGACATGTAGGGATTCTACTTAGAGTAAATTAATGTGTGTCGCGTTTTATGCAGCTAACAGACATGCTTTGCTGGTTGTTTTGCCTGTGCTGGTGGTGTTAATTGGTTTTATCAGATGACTTAAGCTTTGTTACAGGCGTCTGGAGCTTAGGAAATATTGTTGAGGACATTTGAAATGACTTAGTGGGGAATATGCAAACATTAGCTTCTTAAAAGTTCTCTTTATACTTGCCTAGCATGTGTGAGGCACTGAGTTCGATCCTCAGCATCCCATATAAATAAAATAAAGGTCCATTGACAACTAAAAATATATTTTTATAAAAGGTGCTTTTCACTGCAGGTTGGGCACAGCAAAATAACTGTGGTAGCAAGTATCTTAACATGAGGACATTAGGCTGCATGGGTCTTGAAGCCCACTGCCTGTTCCTAAACAATACCACCTGGCAGCTGTGCTCATTTGAAGGGGGACCTATTTTCTCCACAAGTTCTTTCTGCCTAAAAGTTTGCTTTAGGGTTTTCTGCAAAGGAAGGGGAATGCTTTTTTGAAGAATAGTTATTGTTTCAGTAAAAAGTATCTAGTAGTCTAACATTGTATCCATTGACCTGATTCTTGAATGTTTGTTATATATTGAAGAGTTATGTTTTTGTTTTCTTAATATCTTAAAATTAGTCCTTGTACTTCTAATCAGCTCATGGAGAAACTTGGTAAATACTAAGAATGTCAGTACCTATCATCATTGCTTCTGCTTTTTTGATGTCAGCAAGTACCAAATTATTTGATAAACAAGACATGTTTATTAACCAAGTTAACTTAGTTGGGAAAGATTCTGTCATTCCCACAGTACTTGGGTTTATTCCTCCCACATTTCAAGATGCAGACTGGATTAAGTGAAGACAGGACTAGTTTGGAGATTTTGTTTAGAGGTGCCTTTTCTAGATCCATCTCTGGAGTGGGTATTACATTAACAAAACAGGACCTGAGCCCAGGGTCATTCAGTCTAAGGCAGCCTTTTCCACAATTGTGTAAAGGAATAGGATGCTCCAGAGTGTTTCCGCAAGGTAAAAAGGCCTGTGTGCCATGGTTGTTATTGTTGGGCAATCCTACTTGAACTTTGGTCTCCTTTGGCCTCTCTAGCATTGTCTAATGTTCCTGCTACCACTCTTCCACTACTTTCTTGTCCCAGTGTTAGTTCAGTCCTTGGACATTTTTTTGTCCCCAAATCACATCTTCGAAGATAACTTACATTTGTTTAACCTGATTTATCCTGATCTCTTGTGCTGGTTATAACTATCTGGATGTTTTGATTAACCTTCAAATATAAGTTTGCTCATAATTGCAACCCTTTTCTTTCTTTTGGCACTATCAGTCTTCTAGATTCCTAAAGATATGTAAGTTTTCCCATACTCCCAAACCTTACCTCTTCCTGGCAACTCAAATTTATCACTTTCTGATTAATTTTGCAGAAACTATGGATTTACCCTCATCCCAGTTTGAGTAGGTTCGTACAAGACTGTCAGATTCATTTTACTAAATTTTACTTCAGTGCCTGCCATTCTTCTGCTCTAAGCTCTCAGAGGTACCCTTCTGTTCCTGGACTTGAATAAAAATTTACTAGCCTAGATTGCAAGAATTTGGCTTCAATTTTATTTCACAAATATAACAACATTCTACAATTGTTCTAGGCAATCTATTATCTGTAACCAACTGGACTACTTGGTATTCTTACTGTTCCTTATCAAAGACCCAAGACCTTTAAAGTCTGTGAGGGCAGCAGATATGAAACAAATAATTAGACAAAAGTGATATTTAGTTACCAAATCTGATCAGCATCTTAAAGCAAAGACTCAGATAGGAGAGAGCCAGATTTAGAGGAAGTTAAAGTCAATCTCTTCAATGGATTGATCTTTAAGTTGTTAATAGTAAGTCATTCTTTTTTCCATCTCCTCTGCTGAACCATATTATTTGGATTCTTGTTCTTTGGCTCCCTCTTTTCTCTTTTGCTTCTACTTCAGTATTCAGAAGCTCAATTCTGTGTCCCATCCTCCATCTCTTGACCTGCTGTGTGGGGAGGCACATATCCAAGTGCAGAGGCTGAAAAGATGTGTTTTGTGATTCTGGCTTGATGACAGCAGTTGTGGGGCTGGTGAGCTAGGGATAATGCTCTAAAGGAGGCAGCTTCTTAGCCCCAGATATTGTTGCCATTACAGAATGTAGATATAGTGTTTCTAATATCTACTTTTGGTTTTTCCTGGGAAAGCTGGTAAGCTGCATATTTAGGTGAAATCTTTTGATTTTCTAAATGTGCATAGTTTTGAAACACTGCCGAATGAAGAAAGAACAATGATGATGACAAAGAAGCACATTTGCAGACCTAGAGAGCAACCTCTGGCCATTAGTTTTCAACTGTAGGTTTCTTATTTATTTCCTACAGAAAGTTGAGAAGTTTTGATGCCTCCACAATTGTCTGTGCATGTGACTTCCTCTCTATAATCCTAACTTCCAGTCTTCAGTCTCTTTTCTCTGTTTGTTTTTGAATGTTTCTACTCATAATCAGTACAAATTCAAATAAAAAAAATCAAGTTCATATTTCATCCCACAAACCAGTTGTTTTCCAATCTTTTCAGTATGTTCATCTAGCTATCCTCATTTGAAATCTTGGAGTCATTTTCGATATGTCTTTTATTTTTCACTGAGTTTTAACTTCATAACTCAAGAAATCATTCCTTTTTATTTCTACAGCTGCTTTCCTTCATCAGCTCCTTCATGAATTACTTGGTCTTTTGAACCAAGATGTTCACATCTTGCCTACTTCTGGTGTAATAACCCTTAGGCATTACTTATATAATGATATTATCTTCTTGCTTAAACAGTTTCACATGGTGTTGTTTAATTTTGCAAGCCTATTTTTGTTTCATTGGCTAATTCTGTGAATGATTAAGTTCCCATTCTTCTAAGATAATTGTTTCTATACTTTAGTATGCAACATAATCACTTGGAGAGTTTGTTAAGCAGATTTCTGGGCCCCACTCCCACAATTTCTTATTCAATAGGCCTGTGTTGGGGCAGATACTTTGCATTTCTAATAAGTTCCCAGTGTATGTGTGACAGTGCTAGAACAACCAATTTGACATCACCTGAAGGAATTGAAATAAGTCTGTTCATAGAATTAATTAAGTTCTCAGTCTCTGAGATGTGCATGGCCTCCTCCTGTCCACCTGATGGCAGTTTTGGAACCAATTGAAGGAAAATAGAAAACCATAAATTCAGAATTACTTGGGGACTATAAATTTTCAAGTACTTATTTTGTGGTATAAAAGCTAATATCAAATTTTACTTTATGTTTTTGCAGTGCTGGGGATTACACCCAAGTTCTCATACATGCTAGGCAAGTACTATATCACTGAACTACATCCCCAGTCCCAAAACCAGATTTTAAGTATTTTGAATATAAATTTTAATAAATGAAAGCAACATGATTATATAGAATCTGAAATTTATTTGTACTTAGATTTTTGTTGACTTTTTTTCTGTAATAATTGGTCCAGGAATTTTGATGACCCATAAATGCTGTGTAGAGGGCTTTGCACTTGGACTTGGTAGGTTTGGATTAACTTTTCTTTGAGTGAAATAAAATTCTATCTCAATTAAAACTGAGGCTTGAAGGTGGACCTTTGTTACCTATTTCCTCTTTTGCTGCAGGTAATATTTAAACAGTTACTTAGATTTGCTATGGTAACACCTTCTTTGAATTTGAGCTGATACTTTGGTGCTGACCTCATTGAGGAATTCAAGGTCATTCTGCACCAAAAAAAATTAGCTCTTAATTTTCCTTTCTTCTGACTCTTTTTCTTTTTACTTAGGTTCTGGGGATTGAACCTAAGGCCTTGTTCATGCTTAGGTACATGCAACTCTTAAACTTTCTGGTACTTAAAACTCCCCAAAAGATAAAATTGAGTCAAGTTGAAAAAAAATCTGTTAGGGTAAGTGGAGTTCAAGATTTTAAAAGTCTGTATGAAAACCCTATTTTAAAAATATGCCTCAGTAAGCTAGGATTGTCACTTTGGTTTAATGTCTTATCAAGTATAGATTTTAATGACAGTTTGTCTGCATGTTGTAGTCATTTGGTGGAGCTTCAAACAAAATACCTATAACTATAACCCACCTCTAGAGTTTGATTAATTGGTCTTTGGTGTGACTTGGGCTTTGGAAATTATATGAGTCCTTAGGTAATTCTAATGGGAAAGCAAACTATGGAGTCACTTGATTAGGATAAGAATATTTGTGATAAGGCACATTCAAAATATGCTAATCCAGGAGTATGAATTGTAACTGATTTGAACAAATATACAATTTCCCCTGTTTTGTGGTTTGATTCAATTGAATATACTATAAAGAAAGTGAATAAAATTTTGAATTGTCAGTTGAATTACGAGTATTTTTTATAAATTCAGGCATCTTCTGATGTGGTTACAGGTGGTAACAGTGATCATATTGTCTTTGTTTTTAAGCCTCAGACTATTGCTCCTCCTATAATCTCAAAGTATCCTTGAAAACACTAAAGTGGAAATTTATTCCACTAGGTAATATATGTACCTGCACATATGCACAGCCCTTCTCAGTTTGCTGTGACTGATTCCAGCTTTGACTTTTCTCCATATATCTTAAATTTAACTTCTTAAACAAGAAGCATGTATACCAATACATTCTAACTTAAGTATTTTTATATGTACTGTCACTACATTGTGAGTTTCTCAAGGGTAAGAGATGTGATTTGGTGGAAACTTTTTAAAAGAGAATAAAGATACAGTTTGATAAGATCTTCACAAATGAAATATGTCTAAATCACTGGCACCTGGATCAGGAAACAAGCTAACAGCAGCATCCCGGAAGCCTGTCGCATGCCCCTTCTAGTTACTACCTTCCCCCTATGTTACTTTGTACCTTCTCAATCATGATTTAAATAAGGTGCTTAAATGCACCTTTCTGAAGTTTATAGCTTGGTGAACTTTTACGTGTGTTTGTAGTTCTGTAACCATCATCTGGATATAGTTTTCAACACTTCATGTTTCTTCATTCATTTTTCCAGCTTCCCCCAACTTCCGCCATTCTGAGATTTATTATTGATCACTTTTGAGAAGCTGTGTATTAGCTTTGTGTTCCTACAATAATACTTTTAAAACAACAAACTTAGAAATGTCTTGTAATTATTGTTTTGTAGCTTGCTTCCTTTATGTAATTACTGTCATAATTGTTTTTCCATATTGTGGTGTTTAAATATTTCTAAATATTTCAAAATGGCTATATTGTTTGATTGCTATACCTATCAGCAATGAATGAGAGTTAAATCTTTTTTAACTTTTTGTTCTAATTTCTAGAAGAGGCTTAAGCAAAAAGCAATATAGTATTTGTAAATTGAGGCATGACTGTCGACATTACTGTGCTCATTGTAGTCTACATTTGTTTCAGGTTTAACTCATTCAGAAGAACCAGTATCATTTTGCAACATTTGGTAAGTTTGGCCTTTGTTTTGCTGGTCTTATTATTTGTGATATGTAACTTAAAATGTCATTTTTAGACAAGTACAAAAATACTGGCATGGCAGGTATCCTTGACCTTGGTATACGATTGTTCTCAATTTCATATCATGGCTTGATACACACACTTTATAGGAGGTGACATAAGATTATGATAAACAACTGGATAAATCTGAGTGCTTGGTTTTATAAAATGGGTCTACTGCTTCATCTTAGGCAGATTACTTGGTCTCTTGCAGCCTCTCTCTCTCTTTTTTTTTTTATTCATTTAATTTTGATCCATTGAACACAAATGGAGTACAGCCATTGTTCCTCTGGTTGTACACAAAGTAGAGTCACACCATCTGTGCATTCATACATGTACACAGGGCAATGATGTCTGTCTCATTCTGTTATTATTCTTAACCCCTCCCACCCCAACCCCACCCCTCCCTTCCCTCTATGCTATCTATCCTACCTCCATTCTTGCCTCTCATCCACCCTGCATTGTGCATCATCATTCACTTATCAGAGAGATCATTTGGCCTTTGGACTTTTGGGATTGGCTAATCTCACTTAGCATGACAGTCTCCAACATCATCCATTTACCTACACATGCCATAATTTTATTCTTCTTTATGGCTGAGTAATATTCCATTGTGTATATATACCACAGTTTCTTTATCCATTCATCTATTGAAGGGCATCTAGGTTGGTTCCACAATCTAGCTATTGTGAATTGGGCAGCTATGAACATTGATGTGGCTGCATCACTGTAGTATGCGGATTTTAAGTACTTTGGACATAGGCCAAGGAGTGGGATAGCTGGGTCAAATGGTGGATCCATTCCAGATTTTCTAAGGAATCTCCACACTGCTTTCCAGAGTGGCTGCACCAACTTGCAATCCCACCAGCAATGTATGAGTGTACCCTTTTCCCCACATCCTTGCCAACACCTGTTGTTGCCTATATTCTTAATAAAAGACATTCTAATTGGGGTGAGATGAAATCTTAAGGTGGTTTTGATTTGCATTTCTCTTATAACGAGTGATGTTGAACATTTTTTCATAAATCTGTTGATTGCTTGTAGATCGTCTATAAAGTGTCTGTTCATTTCCTTGACCCATTTATTGATTGGGTTATTAGTATTCTTGGTGTAAAGATTTTTGAGTACTTTGTAGATTCTGGAGATTAGTGCTCTATCTGAAGTGTGTGTGGCAAAGATTTTCTCCCACTCTGAAGGCTCTCTCTTCACATTGCTGATTGTTTCCTTTGCTGAGAAAAAGCTTTTTAGTTTGACTCTATCCCAATCATTGACTCGTGCTTTTATTTCTTGTGCTTTGGGAGTCATGTTAAGGAAATCTGGTCCTAGGCCAACATGATGGAGATTTGGACCTGTTTTCTATTATGTGCAGGGTGTCTGGTCTAATTCCCAGGTCCTTGATCCATTTTGAGTTGAGTTTTGTACAAGGTGAGAGAGATGGGTTTAGTTTCATTTTGCTGCATATGGATTTCCAGTTTTCCCAGCACCATTTGTTGAAGAGGCTATCTTTTCTCCATTGTATGTTTTTGGCTCTTTTGTCAAGTATGAGATACCTGTATTTATGCAGATTTGTGTCTGTGTCCTCTATTCTGTACCATTGATCTACCTGTCTATTTTGGTGCCAATACTATGCTGTTTTTGTTACTATTGCTCTATAATATAATTGAAGGTCTGGTATTGTGATAACCCCTTCTTCACTCTTCTTGATAAGAATTGCTTTAGCTATTCTGGGACTCTTATTCCTCCAAATAAATTTCATGATTGCTTCCTCTATTTCTATGAGGTCTGTCATTGGGATTTTAATTGGAATTGCATTGAATTTGTATAGCGCTTTTGGTAGTATGACCATTTTGACAATATTAATTCTGCCTATCCAAGAACATGGGAAATCTATCCATCTTCTCAGATTTTCTTTAGTTTCTTTCTTTAGTGTTCTGTAGTTCTCAATGTAGAGGTCTTTCACTTCTTTTGTTAGATTGATTCCCAAGTATTTTATTTTTCTTGAGGCTATTGTGAATGGTATAGTTTTCCTAATTTTTCTCTCAGAGGATGCATCACTTATGAATAAAAATGCATCAGATTTATGAGCATTAATTTTATATCCTGCTACTTTACTGAATTCATTTATGAGTTTCAGAGGTTTTCTGGTGGAATTTTTAGGGTCTTCTAAATAGAGAATCATGTCATCAGCAAATAGGAATAGTTTGAGCTCTTCTTTTTCTATTCATATTCCTCTAATTTCTTTGGTCTGTCTAATTGCTCTGGCTAGAGTTTCAAGGGAGATGTTGAATAGAAGTGGAGAAAGAGTGCATCCCTGCCTTGTTCCAGTTCTCAGGGGAAATGCTTTCAATTTTTCTCCATTTAGAATGATATTAGCTGTGGGCTTAGCATAGATAGCCTTTACGATATTAAGGAACGTTCCTACTATCCCTATTTTTTTCTAGTGTTTTGAGCATGAAGTCTTGCTGTATTTTATCAAATGCTTTCTCTGCATCTATTGAAATAATCATGTGGTTCTTGACTTTAAGTCTGTTGATGTGGTGAATTACATTTATTGATTTCTGGATGTTGAACCACCCTTGCATCCCTGGGATGAAACCCACTTGATCATGGTGCACTATCTTTTTAATATGCTTTTGTATGCAATTTGCTAAAATTTTGTTAAGAATTTTTGCATATATGTTCACTAGAGATATGGGTCTGAAATTTTCTTTCCTTGATGTGTCCTTCTCTGGTTTTGGTATCAGGGTGATATTAGCTTCACAGAATGAGTTTGGAAGGGTTCCTCCTCCTCTGTTTCATGAAATACTTTGAGGAGTATTGGAATGAGCTCTTCTTTGAAGGTCTTGTAGAACTCGGCTGCAAATCCTTCCGGTCCTGGACTTTTCTTTGTTGGTAGACTTTTGATGACTTGTTCTATTTCATTGCTTGAAATTGATCTATTTAAGTTGTGTATGTCCTCCAGATTCAGTTTGGGTGGCTTATATGCCTCTTGGAACCTGTTGATGTCTTCCAGGTTTTCTATTTTGTTGGAGTATAAATTTTCAAAATAGCTTCTAATTATGTTTTGTATTTCAATTTTGTCTGTTGTAATATTTCTATTTCCATCACAAATTTTAGTAATTTGGATTTTCTCTCTCCTTCTCTTTGGTAGTGCGGCTAAGGGTTTTTATCAATTTTGTTTATTTTTTCAAAAAACCAACTTTTTGTTTTGTCAATTTTTTGAATTGTTTCTTTTGTTTCAATTTCATTGATTTTCGCTCTGATTTTAATTATTTCCTGTCCTCTACTACTTTTGGTGATGATCTGTTTCTCTTTTTCTAGGGCTTTGAACTATAATGTGAGGTCATTGATTGTTGACTTTTCATTCTTTTATTGAATGCACTCCATGCAATGAATTTTCCTCTTAGCACTGCTTTCATAGTATCCCAGAAATTTCAATATGTTGTATCTTTGTTCTCATTAACCTCTAAGAATTTTTTCATTACCCCCCTAATGTGTTCTGTTATCCATGCATCATTAAATAGCATATTATTTAATCTCCAGGTGTTGGAGTAGTTTGTTTTTAACTTTATCATTGATTTCTAATTTCATTCCATTATGATCTGACAGAATACAAGGTAGTATCTCTATGTTTTTGTATTTGCTAAGAGTAGCTTTGTGGCATAACATATGATCTATTTTAGAGAAGGAGCCATGAGCTGCTGAGAAGAAAGTGTATTCCTTTTTTTTTTTTTTATTTACTTATTGATTCATTGAACACAAATGGAGTACAGCTATTGTTTCAATGGTTGTACACAAAGTAGAGTCACACCATCTGTGCGTTCATACATGTACACAGGGCAATGGTATCTGTCACACATTCTGTTATTATTTTTACCCCCCACCCCGCCCCTCCCTTTTTGATGGATGGAATATTCTATATACATCTGCTAAGCCTAAATTAGTGATTGTGTCATTGAGTTCTGTGGTTTCTTTGTTCAATTTTTGCTTGGAAGTTCTGTCCAACAGTGAGAGAGGAGTGTTAAAGTCCCCCAGTATTATTGTGTTTTGGTCTATTTGGTTCCTGATATTGAGAAGTATCTGATTGATGTACATGGATGCACCATTGTTATGTCTTGGTGATTTATGCTTCACTTAAGGAGTGTGAAATGTCCTCCTTTATCCCTTCTGACTGACTTTGGCTTGAAGTCTACTTTATTTGAAATGAGGATGGAAACTCCTGCTTTTTTACTAAGTCCATGTGCATGGTATGTTTTTTTCCCAACCTTTCATCTTTAGTCTGTGGGCATGTTTTTCTATGAGATGAGTCTCTTGAAGGCAGCATATTGTTGAGTCTTTCTTTTTAATCCAATCTTCCAGTCTATGTCTTTTGATTGATGAGTTTAGGCCATTTACATTTTGGGTTATTATTGAGATATGACTTGTATTCCCAGTCATTTTGTCTTGTTTTTGGATTTTAATCTTACTTGGTTTTTCCTTTAATTGGCTGTTCCTTTAGGGTAATTCCTTCCTTCGCTGACTTACATTGTTGTTTCTCATTTCTTCTTCTTGGAATATTTTGCTGAGGGTTTTCTGTAGGGCAGGCTTTCTATTTGTGAAGTCGTTTGCTTGTGTTTATTATGGAATGATTTTATTTCATTTTCAAATCTGAAGGTAACTTTTGCTGGGTGTAAGATTCTTGGTTGGCATCCATTTTCTTTCAGTGCTTGGAATATGTTGTTCCAGGCCCTTCTTGCTTTTAGGATCTGGGCTGAGAAATCTGCTGATATTCATATTGGTTTCCCCCTATATGTAATCTGATGTTTTTCTCTTGCAGTCTTTAAAATTCTATCTTTGCATTGTATGTTAGGTATTTTCATTATAATGTGCCTGGGTGTGGATCTGTTGTGATTTTGTGCATTTGGTGTCCTATAAGCCTCTTGAATTTGGTTTTCCATTTCATTCTTCAGATTTGTGAATTTTCTGATATTATTTCATTGAACAGATTATTCATTCCTTTGGCTTGTGTCTCTGTGCTTTCCTCAATCCCAATAACTCTTAAATTTGGTCTTTTCATGATGTCCCATAACTCTTGGAGGTTCTGTTCGTGATTCCTTACTATCTTCTCTGTCTGGTTGAATTTGTTTTCAAGATTAAATATTTTGTCTTCATTGTCTGAGGTTCTGTCTCCAAGTGATTTAGCCTGTTGGTTAAGCTTTCTATTGAGTTTTTAATTTGGTTTATTGGAACCTTCATTTCAAGGATTTCTGTTTGGTTTTTTTTTTCAGAATCTCTATCTCTCTATTGAAATGATCTTTTGCTTCCTGCAGTTGCTCTTTTAGCATTGCCTGCATTTGCTCTCTTGATTCCTCATTTGCTTCGAGATCATTTTAATTATGTACAATTCCCTTTCTGACAATGCTTCTACCATGTTGTCATTGGGTTCTTTTGGTATAGTATCTGGGTTTGTTTGGGACATTTTCTTCCCATGTTTTCTCATGTTGCTAGTGTATCTTCCCCTCTAGTAGTGTGAATCCTAGGTATTGCAGTTTCCCCCTAAAGACTTATAGGGTTCCTGCCTATTTTCAATACCTCCCCTTAAATTGAGAGATCAATGTTAGCAGCACACCATATAAACAATATGTGTCCTTAATATAAATAGTCCCTATTAAGATATTGACAGTGTTGTCTTAATAAACAGAGATGAGTTCAAATTATTATCTACAGCATAACCAGTAAGTTTGCAAGGACTGCAATTCCTAATGTTGTATAGGGAGAATGAGGAGGGGTATAGGACAAAACACTAATGAGACAGGAAATGAGTCTATTGATATACTATGTCATATGAATAGTGGATGTGGAATTAAAAGAAACAGGTTGTTAGTGTGAGAAAAAAGAGATTCTCCAAGGAAACAGATATATAAGAGGGAGATAGAGTGATAAGCATATTAATAAGAGAAAAAGGTAGAAATATAGTGGGTATATTAGGAATAATCATAGTATTACAATTAATTTAAAAACGTTCTGTGATAAAAATATACTGTACAGTTCAAACCTCTTATTTTTCAATGGCCTGATGTTTGAGAGGTGCTTGATCAAGAAGGGTGTTGTCCCACTACCTCCACGTAGGGAATGATCAATGCTTCTGGGCAGAGGTGGCCTGGTGTTGATAGATGAACAGATGCAGCACAGGCACTGGACACCAGGCCAGGGTGTGGTCCTGGGCACTAGACCAAGTTGGGGTGGGGGCGCAGAACTGTGCTCAGTGATGGAGGCACTGGGCTTGATAGCCCAGGCAGGCCTGAGCTCCGCACTGCGGACTCAGGCCGCGGCAGGTGGTCACTCTCTCCCAGGGACACTGTAAAATGGCACCGAAGAGCCTAAGGGCCCTGCTGGGGCTGAGGACTCAGGCTGCCGCAGGTGGGAGTTCTCTCCAGGAGATGCCATAAAATGGCGCCAGAAGACCAGAGCTCTGCTCTGGGGATTCAGGCAGCCGCAGGCTGTAGCTGTCTCCCAGAGATGCTGTAAAATGGCACCGAAAGGCCTAAGATCCCCACTGGGGCTGGGGACTCAGGCTGCCGCAGGCAGGAGTTCTCTCCAGGAGATGCCGTAAAATGGCACTGGAAGACCTGAGCTCCGCTCTCCAGCCTCTCTTTTGATATATATATGTCTTTAATATGCATATCATATGTATAAAATAGATCATCTTTGACATATATTTATGTCTATATGAATAAATAAAATCAAGGTAACAGTATTTTTAAGTGACAAATAAGATAATAAATTTTAAAATCTAGCATAGTTCATGGCATATAATCAATTTATAAGTTAGCAATTATTGTACTGATACTTTGCAAACTTGAATGTCCTTAGTTTATCAGTTTGTAAGAAAGAAATTCTTTTTTTCACTTTTATATCCCTATGTAGTCTGACAAGTACCTTGCACATAAGAAAAACAAGTTATAAAAATAACTGCTTTAGTACTAACTGTATGCCTGGTGCTGTTCTAAGTTCTTGGTATTTATTAGCTCACTTAATTCTTATAGTCCTATGGGGTATACCACAATTTTAAAACCTCTAAACTAAAATATTTTATTAGTTTATGGTAAATGCATTTAGTGGCAAAATCTGACCTGAACATATTTGAAGCTCTTTTTGTCTTTGTCCTAACTAGTGTGACAATTCATGGTTTGGTGCAGAAATACAGAAGGATTTGATTATAATGAGCTGAACCAGACTTCATTTGGAATTGTTTACATAGTATATGAAGTATATGGTATATACTATGTTACTTATCTAAAACAACATTTTCTTGAATTAAGGGATTGCAGTCTCATCCCTATTTTATGAATTAGAAACTGAGGGACAGAGAGGCTAAGTAACATGCCCAGTGTCACACAGTTAGTAAATGTGACGTGTGATTTGAATCCAGACAGTCTGGCTTCATTGACTTGCCTACTGTGCTGTATAGGTTCTGAGAAGAGTGGGCACTCAGTAGCTATTGCAAAGTGTGCCTCAGTTATGCTGAGGTAGAGTTGGGGATGTGAAGATTAGACAATCCCTTCCTACCCTTATTTTAGTCAGTTAATATACACTGGGGCTGAGGAGTTTCCTCGAAAAAGAGCCTAGATCAGTGTGGAGATTTGCATTTAGACATATACACATACGTGGAAAGACATGACACTCAGATCACATGGGGACTGTGGTGATATGGGGCATAAACTTCCCACTTTGAGGGAAGAAAGATAAATTGGGCTGTCATTAGGACCTGAGGACTGAGTGCTTGTGGGTCCCAGTGCTAGTTTTGACGTGTGCTTCAGGGATAAAGAGAATCCCAAGCAGTCCTTCTGTGGCTCTTCTAAGAGAACCAATAAAGTCATGGTTTTCTTTTTTTTTTTTTTTTCTTTTTTTTTTGGGTGGGGGTGCGGTAAGGGCAGGGTAGTATCAGGATTGAACCCAAGGGTCCTTTACCTCTGAGCTACATACCCAGCCCTTTTTGCATTTAGGGATAGCCCTAAGTTGCTGGGGCTGGCCTCGGATTTGTCCTCCTGCCTCAACCTTCTGAGTTGTCTGGGATTATGTGTGCCCCACTGGAGTCATGCTTTTTTTATTTCATTGAGTGATGGAAGTATACCATTGATGGCAGTATTACATGCAGGGTTATGAAACAAGACTAATTTGTGACAGTAGTGTGACATTGCAGGTGCACCACCCCCACGGAGCTACTCCCTCCCCAAATCCTTGAATCCTTGAGTAGTTTTGAGAATTAAGTGAAAAATTTCATATGTGCCCATGGAAAGCATTAAGAATGAGGAGTTAAAATAAGAAACAGCTTTATCTATTTGCTGAAGAAAATATTTGAAAATAGAAATAAATGTGAACCTGTTACTTTTTTTTTTAGTGAAGATGTTTAGTGAAGATTTAAGAAAACCTTAGTTTTAATTTTGAATCCCCTTTCCTCCTTTAGAATGTAGTAGTCCTGGCTAGAAACATTTCTTCTTGCCTTTCTTTGTAATTCTTACCCTTTCCCCCCAACATCCCTTCCTTATATACACTTTGGGTTGTATGAGAAGTTTGTTTCTGATTCTAGTGTCTAATCTTTCCTGACATAAGTTTCTCTGTATGGAAATCCTTTCGAGGTTTTAGTTAAAAATAACTGGTGTTATTTTTGTAGAAGAGATTATTTTTTTCTTTTAGAATTAATGGAAACATATAAATGAGTCTAACACTGGAGAACCCATGTTTTTCCCCTTCTGCATTTTGCAGGAATGATTTTGATTCAAGAACCAATAGTTGTTTTCAGGTTTTGAGAGGGCCCTGTTTTTCAGGTAGGAAGAAATATCCTTTCATTTGTTAATTCATTTACATCATTCTAGTGGCATTGATTGAGATAGTTTTTGTTCAAGACCTGAACTTTGTAAATGTCCTGTACAAATACTTAGCCTAAGTGTGTCAAGATCCAAACTTAAAGATGTTCTTGCATCATTATAATAATAATTGAAAATTATCCAATACCTATCAATAGGTATTGATATGTAATAACATTTTACAAAGCTGATAAAAATAGTGGATGGGCTGAGTATGCAGTCTGCAAAATCCCTACTGGGAAACTTGCAACCATTGGTTACATGGTCTGGTTTCTTCAAAAAATGAAAGGAAAAGAAAGGAACAGAGGAAGAACCTGTAGATTAAAATACTTGAAAGATATATTCAGTTTTTAAGAATGGACAAACTAGGGCTGGGATTGTGGCTCAGTGGTAGAGCACTTGCCTAATGTGTGAGGCACTGGGTTCAATTCTCAGCACCACATATAAATATATGAATAAAATAAAGGTCTATCAACATCTAAAAAAATTTTTAAAAAATGGACAAACTATCTGTGGATGCATGCTTGGCATTTATTCTAAGAGCCAGGATAGTTTGACTTTTCTAGGGAGGGACCAGCTGTGATTGGAGTGGAACAGGTAAAGGAATTTGGTACTATCTAAAAAGCATTGATTCTGGGATTTGGTTTTACCCCCAATACAAGGGTCAGTACATCCAAGATACTCCAAAAAATTACCATAGACTGGGTGACCTAAAAGCAATCATTTCTCTCAGTTCTGGGAGGCTGGAGAGTCCAAGATCAAGGTACCAGAAGAATTAGTGTCTGACAAGGGCCTGCCTCATAGTACATTAGATAGCCATATTGGCTGTCTTCTGGCTGCATCTTTACATGGTGGGCATGGGGTAGGGAGCTTTCCAAGGTTTCTCTTGTAAGGGCACTAATACCATTCAAGGCTGTGTCCTCATGACTTTATGAATCCTACCTTTCTAATATACCACTTTGGAGATTATAATTTCTGTTTATGAATTTTGGAGGGACACATATGTTCAGTCTATAGTACAAACTAAGAGCTTGTTACAAATTCATGGATGGTGGCAGAAGACATAAAACTCTTGGGTTAGAGATATAGGACTTTATCATTTGTTTGAGGGAAGGAAGATAAATTGTACTCTCTTCAGGGCCTGAGGGCTGAATGGTTCGGGGGCCCAGGGTTTGCTTTGACATGTGCTTCAGGATTAGAGAGAATGTATCCCAAGTAGTTCTTCTGTGACCCTTCTAAAAGAACCAGCACTTTTTACTTTTCATTTTGAGACAGGATCTCTCTAAATTGTCCAGACTGGACTCCAACTTGTGATCCTTCTGCTTTAGCCTCCCGAATAGCTGGAATTACAAGGGTGTGCTGCCATGCCCAGCTAAAACACTTTTCTAAGTCTTCTAGCTTAGTAATTTCTAAGCCCAGTTTATCATTCTTTTGAAAAGATAATTAAAATTTTGTTCTGAATAGGTAGTATATGCATACAGATGGCACAAAATTGAGAGTTCAAAGGACTGTCCCACTCCTATCTTTTAGATGCCAGTTTTCTTTCCTGGAAGTAAACATTTTAGCAGTTTGTATATCCCCCTAGAGATATAAATTTATATTCTGTATATTCTTTACATAAATTTGTGTCCATGTACACAGACGGTAACATAAAAAACACAGTGTACCTAGGATTGTTCCAAAAAGTATGTGGAGAAGTAGCTTCCTCATTCTCATGTATTTAATTTTGGAGCATGGCATGTTCTCTTCTATTTTTTATTTATATATTTTAATTGACATGTAGTAATTGTATATATGTATAGGGTACATTGTGGCATATCGATTCCTGAATGTAATGTGTAATCAGGTCAAGGTAATTGGCATATCTCTCTTCAGACATAATTTTTTGTGTTGAACATGCAAAATCCTATTAGCTATTTTGAAATATTTGACTAATTGTTATCAACCTTATTCTACTGAGTTGCAGAACAATAGAAATTATTCCTTACAAATGCATGGCTTGCTTATGCATTCTTTATTTTTTAATTCTAATTAGTTATACATGACAGTAGAATACATTTTGATACACCATACATAAATGGAGTATAACTTATTCTTCTCATTGTACATGATGTAGAATCCACCAGTCGTGTAATCATATATGTACATAAGGTAATAATGTCTGATTCATTCTACTATCTTTCCTACCCCCGTACTCCCTCCCCCCTTTTACTCCCCTCTGCCTAATCCAAAGTACTTCTATTTTTCTCTAGCCCTCTCGTTCCTTACTGTGAATTAGCATCCACATATCAGAGAAAACATTGGGCCTTTGGTTTTTTGGGATTGGCTTATTTCATTTAGCATGATATTCTCCAGTTCCATCCATTTACCTGCAAATGCCATAATCTCATTCATCTTTAAGGCTAAGTAATATTCTGTTGAGTATATGTACCACATTTTCTTTATCTGTTCATCTGTTGGAGGGCATCTAGGTTGGTTCCATAGTTTAGCTATTGTGAATTGAGCTGCTATAAACATTGTTGTGGCTGTGTCACTCTAGTATGCTGATTTTAAGTCCTTTGGATATAGGCCAAGGAGTGGAATAGCTGGGTCAAATGGTGGTTCCACTCCAAGTTTTCTGAGGAATATCCATAGTGCTTTCCATAATGGTTGCACCAATCTTCAGTCCCACCAGCAATGTACGAGTGTACCTTTTTCCCTACATCCTCACCAACACTTACTATTGTTTGTATTCTTGATCATTTCCCTTGTGACTAGAGTGAGATGAACTCTTAGAGCAGTTTTGATTTGCATTTGTCTAATTGCAAGAGGTGATGAATATTTTTTCATTTGTTTGTTGATCAGTTGTATTTCTTCTTCTGTGAAGTGTCTATTCAGTTCCTTAGCCCATTTATTCATTGGGTTATTTGTTTTTCGGTGTTAAGTTTTTGGAGGTCTTTATTTGTCCGGGACATTAATGCTATATCTGAGGTGCATGTGGTAAAGATCTTCTCCCATTCTATATGCTCTCTCTTCATATTATTGTTTCCTTTCTGAGAAGAAGCTTTTCAGTTTGAATGCATCTCATTTATTGATTCTTAATTTTGCTTCTTGCACTTTAGAAGTCTTTGTAAGGAAGTCAATTCGTAAGCCAACAGTATGAAGAATTGGGCCTGCTTTTTCTTCTATTAGGCACAGGGTCTCTGTTCTAGTACCTAAGTCTTTGATCCACTTTGAGTTTATTTTTGTGCAGGGTGAGATATAGGGATTTAATTTCATTTTGTTACATATGGATTTCCAGTTTTCCCAGTACCATTTGTTGAAGAGGCTATCTTTTCTCCAATGTATGTTTTTGGCACCTTTGTCTAGTATGAGATAACCGTATTTACGTGGGTTTGTCTCTGTCTCTTCTATTCTGTACCATTGGTCTTCATGTCTGTTTTGGTGCCAGTATAATGCTGTTTTTGTTACTATTGCTCTGTAGTATAGTTTAAGGTCTGATATTGTGATGCCTCCTGCTTCACTTTTCTTGCTAAGGATTGCCTTGGCTATTCTGGGTCTCTTATTTTTCCAAATGAAGTTCACGATTACTTTTTCTAGTTCTATGAAGAATGTCATTGGGATTGTATAGGAATTGTATTGAATCTGTATAATGCATTTGGTAGTATGACTATTTTCACAATGTTAATTCTGCCTATCCAAAATCTTGGGAGATCTTTCCATCTTCTAAGGTCTTCTTTAATTTCTTTCTTTGGAGTTCTGTAGTTTTCATTGTAGAGGTCTTTTAGCTCTTTTGTTAGATTGATTCTCAAGTATTTTATATATATTTTTCAGGCTATTGTGAATGGGACAGTTTTCCTAATTTCTCTTTCAGGGGATTCATCACTGATGTGTTTGATTTATGTGTATTGATTTTATATCCTGCTACTTTGCCGAATTCATTTGAGTTCTAGACATTTTCTGGTAGAATTTTTTGGATCTTCTAAATATAGAATCACGTCATTGGCAAATAGTGATAGCTTGAGTTCTTCTTTTCCTATTCGTATCCCCTTTAATTTCTTTTGTCTCATTGCTCTGGCTAGAGTTTCAGGGACAATGTTCAATAGAAGTGGTGAAAGAGGGCATCCTTGTCTCATTCCAGTTTTTAGAGGGAATGCTTTCAATTTTTCTCCATTTAGAATGATGTTGACCTTGGGTTTAGCATAGGTAGCTTCTGTAATGTTGAGATATGTTTCTACTATCCGTAGTTTTGAACATGAACGGGTGCTATATTTTGTCAAATGCTTTTTCTTCATCTGTTGAAATGATCGTATGATTCTTGTCTTTAAGTCAATGGATGTGATGAATTATGTTTATTGATTTCTGTATGGTGAACCAGCCGTGCATCCCTGGGATGAACCCCCCTTGTTCGTGGTGCACTGTCTTTTAAATATGTTTTTGTATGCAATTTGCCAGAATTTTATTGAGAATTTTTGCATCTATATTCATCAGGGATTCTTATTTTTTTTTTTTTGCCGTGCTGGGGATTGAACCCAGAGCCTTGTGCTTGCGAGGCAGGCACTCTACCAACTGAGCTACATCCCCAGCCCCAGGGATTCTTTTTAAAGGCTCCCTAGCATGTGCTCGTGCGAATGACCATAATTTGTTTAACTATATTTTCTCACTGAGGAACATATTGGTCCTTTTTGCTCACTCTCACTCTCTTTTTCTTTATTTTGGGATGGAGCTGGGTGGGGATCAAACCCAAGGCTTCACATATGCTAATTAGGTGCTCTACCACTAAGCTACTTGGTGCTAGGGATTAAACCCCTATTTTACTACAATTTGTAGTCTTAAGTTTGAATTTCTTCAGTGAGAAATTAAAATTAATTTAATTTGAAAACATACACTCTTTCCAGTTAATAGCCTGTCCTAAAATCTTTTAAAAGAATATAAATTATAATTAATCTAATAATGAGTTTTAATAATTAGCTTCAATCTTAAATATAAAGCATAATTTTATAAAGGAGAGCTTAAACATTGTATAAATATATTGCTTAATGCTTTCAAAATATGGACTCCTGGATTTTATTAGATTTTAGTTAATAAGTGTGCTGTTTAACTTTAAATGGCATACTCCAGTTAAACTTTTCCCTTTTTTCTTTTCTTCTCTTCCTTTTCTTTTTTTTTTTGGGGGGTACTGGGAATTCAACCCAGAGGTACTTAACCCCTGAGCCATATCCCCATCCCTTTTTTGTATTTTTAGTTGAGACAGGGTCTCACTGAGTTGGTAAGGGCCTCGCTAAGTTGCTGAGGCTGGCTTTGATCTTGGGATCCTCCTGCCTCAGACTTCTGAGCCACTGGGATTACAGGAGTGCAGCACCACGCCCGACCAGTTGAACTTTTTCAATTCACACTGACTTCCAATTTTATATTTCACATTATTCCCATTTGAGGTTTAAGTAATTGTCCTTGGATAAAAGATATTAAGAATGGTGGTATCCATGTTCTTGGATAGGCAGAATTAATATTGTCAAAATGGCCATACTTCCAAAAATGCTATACAAATTCAATGCAATTCCAATTAAAATCCCAATGATGGACCTCATGGAAATAGAGCAAGCAATCATGAAATTCATTTGGAGGAATAAGAGACCCAGAATTGCTAAAGCAATCCTTAGCAAGAAGAGCGAAGCAGGGGGTTTCACAATACCAGACCTTCAACTATACTACAGAGCAATAGTAACAAAAACAGCATGGTATTGGTACCAAAATAGACAGGTAGATCAATGGTACAGAATAGAGGACACAGACACAAACCCAAATAAATACAGGTATCTCATAATTGACAAAGGAGGCAAAAACATGCAATGGAGAAAAGACAGCCTCTTCAACAAATGGTACTGGGAAAACTGGAAATCCATATGCAGCAAAATGAAACTAAACCCATATCTCTCACCCTGTACAAAACTCAACTCAAAGTGGATCAAGGACCTAGAAATTAGACCAGAGTCTCTGCACCTAATAGAAGAGAAAATAGGTCCAAATCTTCATCATGTTGGCCTAGGACCAGATTTCCTTAACATGACTCCCAAAGCGCAAGAAATAAAAGCACGAATCAATGATTGGGATAGAGTCAAACTAAAAAGCTTTTTCTCAGCAAAGGAAACAATCAGCAATGTGAAGAGAGAGCCTTCAGAGTGGGAGAAAATCTTTGCCACACACACTTCAGATAGAGCACTAATCTCCAGAATCTACCAAGTACTCAAAAATCTTTACACCAAGAACACTAATAACCCAATCAATAAATGGGCCAAGGAAATGAACAGACACTTTACAGAGGAAGATCTACAAGCAATCAACAGATTTATGAAAAAATGTTCAACATCCCTCATTATAAGAGAAATGCAAATCAAAACCACCTTAAGATTTCATCTTATCCCAATTAGAATGTCTTTTATTAAGAACACAGGCAACAACAGGTGTTGGCGAGGATGTGGGGAAAAGGGTACACTCATACATTGCTGGTGGGAGTGCAAGTTGGTGCAGCCACTCTGGAAAGCAGTGTGGAGATTCCTTAGAAAACTTGGAATGGATCCACCATTTGACCCTGCTATCCCACTCCTTGGCCTATACCCAAAGGACTTAAAATCAGATTACTACAGTGATGCAGCCACATCAATGTTCATGGCTGCTCAATTCACAATAGCTAGATTATGGAATCAACCTAGATGCCCTTCAGTAGATGAATGGATAAAGAAACTGTGGTATATATACACAATGGAATATTACTCAGCCATAAAGAAGAATAAAATTATGGCATTTGTAGGTAAATGGATGATGTTGGAGACTGTTATGCTAAGTGAGATCAGCCAATCCCAAAAATCCAAAGGCCGAATGGTCTCTCTGATAAATGAATGATGATGCATAATGTGGGGGGGAAGGGTGGCAAGAATGGAGGAAGGATAGATAGCATAGAGGGAAGGGAGGGGTGGGGGCAGGGTGGGGGGTAAAAATAATAACAGAATGTGTGACAGATACCATTGCCCTGTGTACATGTATGAACGCACAGATGGTGTGACTCTACTTTGTGTACAACCAGTGAAACCATAGCTGTACTCCATTTGTGTTCAATGAATCAATAAGTAAAAAAAAAAAAAAAAAAAAAAAAAAAAAGAATGGTGGTATCATGAGCCCTGATATTCTGTATATGACAGAATTCTGGAAAATTGCTCTTTAGTTAAACCTGTGTTCTTTACAGGAGTTATATTGGTACAGCATATTACATAAACTGAGATTTGGTGATAAATTTATATTGTTTGAGGTTCTAAGTCAGTGTATAGGCGACTTCTTCACAAATGTATAACATGTAATTCTGAAATTTTATAATCTTGCATCAAACTTTTTTTTGCCCTCTATCATTTCTTCCTTTGTTTTTTTTGTTTTTGTTTTTTTTTTTTTTTTTGATACTGGGGATTGTTGAACGTACTATGTGTGCTTTTGCACATGCTAGGCAACTGATCTATCATTGGTTTACAGCCCTAGTTGATTATTTTAATTTAATTTTGGAACCAGGAATTGAGCCTAGGGGCACTTAACTGCTGAGCTACATCTCCACCCCTTTTTATTTTTTATTTTGAGGCAGGGCCTTGCTAACTGCTTAAGGGCTTAAGTTGCTGAGGCTTGTCTTGGATTTATAATCCTCCTCTCCTGCCTCAGCCTCCTAGTGTTACTGTTTTCTTTTTTTCCTTTTTAATTTTATTTTGATACAGGTCTTGCTGAATTGCTGAGGCTGGCTTCAAACTTATGACTCTCTTGCCTTAGCCTTCCAAATAGCTGGAATTACAGGGATTACCCACTATACCTGGCTCCATTTCACTCATTTTTAACATCTTCATATTTCCAGATATTCATTGCTTATGGCTTAGCATGTGCTGTTCCTGCTGGCTAGAATTCTTACTCCCTTTTTCTTGATACACATTAAAATGGCCCAGGCCAGATATCACCTTTTAAAAAAAAAAAAAAAATACTGTCTACAGATAATATAGTCAGAATTATTTGCTCTTTTTGTTTGTTTTACTTTCTTAGTGCCTAACATAGAGCTTGGAAAACAGTAAGTTAAAAGATCTAAGTATTTTATGGTTCACTGAATTCTAGTACAAGGCTTTATTATAAATAAATTGATTCAGTTCATTCAGAATTAAATTCAGGTATGGATAGTTTGCTTTGAAATTTGTCCATTTACAGAATCTAAATAACTTTAGAAATCTTTGTCAGATATACCTGTTTATTCATTCCTTCAGTTATTATTAGCCTGAAAAGTTTTTGTTTGATGTGTGTTTTGATGTGGACTTGCAACAAAAAATGAATTTTTTCATGAAGTTATTCTTTGCTTACACAGAGAATGTCCAAGCACACGGATGCAGCAGAGGACATACTGCTGGAAAGAAAAGGTTGTGCAGGAGTAATAACGCTCAACAGACCAAAGTTACTCAATGCCCTGAATCTTAATATGACTCGGCAGATTTATTCACAATTAAAGGTTTGTAATTTTCTGAAAGCATTTATATGGATCCTTTTAAAAGTACATCATAATAGAACTTTTTATCCCACAGAATCTTTCACAGTATGGTTGTAAAGATTTTATCCCATATATCCATAGGACTCTCTTAGTTTGTACCCAGGCCCCAATGATTCTTGGGTCCTCCATGCTTTCCTGTGTGATATTCCCTGGGACCTTGGTGATAGGAAGTCCATTGCCTTACAAGAGAGCCCCTTCCACTTTGTTATAGCTCTGATTGTTCACCAGTTCCTTTTTGTTTTCTGCCATTCTTTGTTTCTCTGATCTTTGAACCAGTGATATGGACTCTGCCGCATAGACCAGGAATGTAAAAGTCTGATATGTCTGCATATGGTAGCATTTTGGCTAAAAAACAGCTTTTTTTTTTTTTTTTTTAATTGCCTGGCTTGCCTTTTCTTAAATAAGGCCATAAACTGTTCTAAGTGCATTACATAGGGCAGTAGAAAAATGTAGAATTTAAAGTCAGACTACTTTTGTTTGAAACTTATGATTTCTACTTATTAACCAGTTATTTTGGAGAATTTATTTCTTTATTCCTACCTTTTTCAGCTGTGAAATAGGGATAATGATTTTTCATAGTATTGTTGTAAAGATTAAGTGATATAGTATGTGGAAGTCCCTAATATGGCCTGCCATGTAGGTATTGAACAAATGTTAGTTCTCTCTTGGCCTTCATGGTCTCTTTTATTCTTGTGTTCTGTTTGGGACACCTTATACTATGTCTTAAATTGTAACACACAGAAATCATTATTATTATTACATTATTATTATTACAGGTCAGAGTTGGACAAGAGTGGAAGAAAGTAGAAACTTCCATGTTTGAATAGCATATTTTTATTATTGTAGTTCAGAATTTCATTGTTTTTTTGAAAGTCATATATGTCTGGCTATATCTCTTGTGCACTTACCTTTTTTATTCTGTAGTGTAGAGTTTATAGAATCCCTGTTGATTTTTACAGTTTTTCATTTGTACTGTTGTTCTAACCTTTTCAATTTCCGTTGGCTCCAGGTTCTTTCATTCTATTTATTGGTGGTAGTGGGGGATGAAATCTAGGGCCTTGCTCATGCTAAGCAAGTGCTCTGCGGCTGAACTACATCCCCTTCCCTGTATCCTGCCTATTCATTGTGGTTCTTACCAACCCCAAACACTTGCATATTTGATCAATATCATGAGTGGTTTTGCTCTATTACTTACAAATGTTTCAGTAGAAAGTGTCCTGTTTTACTACAGTAGAAAGGTTATTTCTCTATCAATGATCTTTTGGTTGATTTGTTCACCAGATTTTTAAGTTTATGTGACATAATACCTTTAAGCCCATATTTGTTCACCATGATATCAAAGTTGTGGTTGATATTTCAGATGCTATGAAATTTGGATCATGGAATGTATTTATCTAGCATCCTTGTTGAAATAGCCTCTACTTTATCTCAGAAAAGAAAATGAAGTTCATTCCATGCTAAAATGGAATGAATGAGATCCATTCCTCTGGATATGCTTTATAAAAGGTTGTATTTATATATATACATGTATGTATATGAATGTGTATCTTCGGGTTTGTATTACAGTATGCTTATGCCATCATCTTTTACATTTGAATAGAAGTGGGAGCAAGATCCTGAAACTTTCCTGGTTATTATAAAGGGAGCTGGAGGAAAGGCTTTCTGTGCTGGGGGCGATATCAGAGGTAAAAACTCTCCCTACCCCTCATGTAAATGCTTCTTTCCCACTAGAACTGATAACATATTGACAAGTTTTTGTGGTCATTTGTAATTTGATTTCCTTTTTAGAATTTTTTGTTGTTGTTCTTACAAGTTAATTCTTAAAAATTAAGAAAAATTTAGAGATTTACCTTTTGTTGATGGTACTAGAAAATGAGAAGAATAGAATTTTTTTTCTCCACTACACATTTGCCCTTTGGCAAGTTAGATATCATATCTCTCCTTCAGTTATCCTAAACAGAACATCCATTAGTGGTATGTGAGTCCACTTTGTATTTTAGAATAGCTGATACTAAACATTTCTGTTTGTTATGTAACCTGGCAATCTGGTCATGTTGAGTGACTTCCCATTCTCCAAATATGACCTCCTTTCATATATTCCCATAACTTTCACATTTTCATACTGTTCATGATTCACAGCAGGCACTTTCTATGTACATATGGCTTTTTTAATTTTTCTTTCTTTTTGGTACCAGGGATTGAACCCAGGGGCGCTTTACCATTAAGCCATATCCTCAGTCATTTTTATATTTTATTTAGAGACAGAGTCTCCCTGAGTTGCTTAGGGCCTTACTCAGTTGCTGAGGCTGGCTTTGAACTTTTGATTCTCCTGCCTCAGAAAAATGTAGGATTTAAAGTCAGACTTAAATCCCAAACTGCCGGGATTATAGGCGTGTGCCTTTTTTTTCTATTATATATATATTGTGTGTGTATTTATATATTTACGTATGTTTAAACATAAAGAGATGAATAAAAGTTACTTTTCTAATTGGGTCAATCTGTACATATTTAGCTGTTTAAGAGAGAAGAAATATTCTTAGGATCAAAGTCATGTATTTACTGTTATCACTACTTGTCCTTGTATCATATATACATACAGAAAACTTTTTACAATTTGTATTTAGTTTCTTATGGAGTGGGCAGGATCCAGGGATGTTTTTTCCTAGTGTTCTTGTTTTGTGTATTGGTTTGTTTTTTGTATTGTGATAATGTAAGCACAAAAGAACGGGAGGCAGACCTCCACAGATTCAGAGAAGCCTTTATTCCTTCACAGATTCGGGCACCATTAGGGTCCACTTTTTGGATGGGAAAATGGCCACCAGTTACGGGGGGATTCTGGTTTTATAGGGTATGAGGATGATGATGATATAATCATTGTGTATGTGCAGTTTTGATTAATGCGGGCTAGTTGTACAGGTTAAAACCAGACCTGGAAGGATGAGTATTCAAATCTTGCCCATTGTCATTCAGGATTAGGGAATGACAAGGGAAAGGTCCAGGTTTAGGGCTTAGCATTTCATATCTGCCCTTTTCCTTTAGAGTTCCTTATTATCAAGAATGCACTGGGAGAGGTTTAATGTTTAGCCAATTTCCTTGCCCACTTCTCGAGCCACACCACCATCCCTCCATTTTCTTGGGGAGTTATCTTATAGGAATATTATTTTCACAACCTTTCACTTTCTGCTGAAATGGGGGTGAAGTTCAGGGGAGTAACCCAAAGTCCTTGTTCTCTGTCAGGTGGCGCATGGACAATTAGGAGCACTCAGCATCAGAGTAGTCTAGAGGTCCACAGTGTCAGATGGCAGGTGACTGGACAAGGCATACGTAGGTCAGGGATCCATGCTAAGCCAACAATAAAGACAGCAAAATGTTACTTTTTTGTAAACAATTAGCACAAAAGCAATTAGTATTTTAGCCAGTCTCTGAAAACCATGAAGATAATAACTCATATCAGTGATAAACAGATCATCACTGTAGGAGGTTAGGAAAAATTACAGGTCTACGAGATCAGGCTCAGTTTGACTCAGGACAAACTTGTGACTCTAGAGTCCCTTTTGATCATTATTATTAGGCATTCCCACACAAGATCCCTTCCTTTAGAGCCTCCAGCTTTACTTACTTTTGGTAGGACCAAAACAAGTGTACATCTTAAGTTACATTTAAAAATCCATTGTTTTTCCTTTTAAATGTCCTTGTAGGACTGTGCTCAGGTTATACTGTCCTGCTAGGTGTTTAAGATCAAGTTGGTCAAAACTGACCTTGTTCCTATCTTTTAAGAGTTAGCTAAGATTCCTCAGAGATCACTCTTGGGGATATGTGTGAAGCCTCTTGGCTCCTTTAGCTTTCCTCTACCAGTGGTGCCATCTGCCAGGATAAGTCAGGGTCCTGCTGACCATTTGGGGCTTCTTTTGGAAACCTCAGGACATTTCCATCTCCAGTGACCCTCCTCTTTGTAGAATGTGCACTGGTTGGCTTCCTGTTTTCTAGGGCCCTCTCAGTTTCCTCAATCACCAGAACTGCAAAGTCCAGAGAGGGGTCCCGTTGTTCTCTGGGTCCTGTTGACCTTAGAGGGCAAGGGCCAAAATGTTGGCTGCTTTTTCCTTTGACCCTTTTACATCCTTGACTTTGGTCTCCAAGTTTTGGTTTTAAACACCCAGCAAGCAAGTCTCAAAGAGAGAGTAACAGGTTATGACTTCAATATCAATAATTTCACAATTACCCCTTTCATTTAATTGGGGTCAGTATTAACTCTGGAAGTCAGCATTATATACTATCTGTCCTGTAGATGATGGCTAATTATCTCAATCCAGGTTTGTTTGTTTGGTTTTTAGAAGTAGTACCTCTGCAAAACATAGGCAACAGTTATAAAGTTTACAAAAAAAAAATAACAAATTGAAATTAACAGTGCAAAAACATTTTCAGTTTGTGTAATAGCTATGGACCAAGAAAAATGATTTTTATAATCTTGAACCTTTCACTGAATTATACATTATATTCTCTGTTTCAGATCACAGTAATTTTTATAACAAAAATCTATCTTTTGAACACAGCTTTAAATGAGCTGAGGTCTAGCTTATGTTGGAGGCATTCTAATGTGGAGTAAGGTAGCAGACAGAGTCTTAGGTAAGGTGAGGCTCTTCACAAATAGCATTACAACATTACATCTGAAATATGAGTCAAAGAAAGGCTAAGAAAGCTTTTAACTTTCTTTTTGTGGAAAAAATGGCAGAATGCTTCCATGTTTTATAGTGGCATCTTGAAACAGTTCAGGATCTTATTATCTTCCAAAAATGCATTTAAATTCTAACTCTGGTGTGAAGAACAACACAAAATTGTACATATAATTTACTGACAATAGTTACTTTATCCAGCTATAAAACATCAAATGACATGAATAAATACCAACCAGATTTGTTTTTTCTATACAAATCCAAGACTTTTGCAACAGATAATTTTAGTTTGGAGAACACCAACTTGTCAAAGTGCTCTCCTAAGCTTTACATTTAACTAAGTTTAACTTTTAAAGTACAATTTAGAATCCAGAGTGTACAGTAAAAATAATCACAGGTCTGCATGGGTTAACAAAAATCAAAGCATAGCCTTAAATTTCTTACACATTTAGGAAACAGTGTTAATGATCAGAAATTGACTTAATCAAAGCAAACAGATATAAGACATGTCCTCAAATGATATTGTGGCCCTTCTCTGTCTGGTACAATGTATAAAAGAGCCTACTTATTAGTTATCTTGCCAGTAAACTTACATTGATTTTCATTTTATAAACTTTTACATAAAACTTAGACAAGTCTTAGATATAGTTCTCAGATGCATACCTATACCTAGTCATATGTATTTAGGAGGTCAGCTATATTGTTATAACCGAAATAACAGTTGTTTGTTTAACCAATTTCAAAGTAATCATTTAAGACTTTAAAACAGGTACAAATCCTAATTCTTTTAAGACTTAGTTCCCCAAGTAATAAAACCTAATAAATAAAATTATCTTGATAGATCCGTGTTTTGGATTTTGCTTCATATCAGTACATTAAAGTTCAAATAACTTTGACTCTACCAATTATAGTCAATTCAATCACAAACACAAACTTTTTGATATTTACCTTTCACAAACCTTCTGCCATTTACTTAGATGTTCACAGCTTTACATCCTTATTTTGTCCTTTTTTTGTCCTTGTCCTTCTTGATTTTAACCAAAGAATATTACTTAAACAGACAAATACTACCTCATCCAGAAACATTTTTTTTATCTTCTAATTTTCCATACTAAAATATATTCCCATACCTATAACCTTTTTTTTTAAAATCTTTTCCAGTTTTGGACCCTTTTTAAAATTCATATTCTAAAACAATCCTTATGAATGTTATCTGTGCATTTAATTTACACAACAAATTTCATCCAAGGAGAGAGATCAGACAATCTGGCATAAACAAAAACTGTGCCTTAATCTTTTTTTCTCCCAGGTTGCATTCAAGGGGTTGGAGCACAGGATATTTTTTGAGCCTGACCTGTTTCCATTATCATTATGACAATGTCATCAACTTTAAGTAAGTTCCCCACGTCGACTTGGAGGCTCCTTTTGGGTCTTTTAAAAGTACTAGGCATAGGGACTGGGGTTGTGGCTCAGTGGTAGAGAGCTTGCCTAGCATGTGTGAGGCACTGGGTTCAATCCTCAGCATCACATATAAATAAATGTTCATCAAAAAACTAACCAAAAAAAAAAAATACTAGGCATATTGAAATGCATTGGAGGAGGCCCTCTCCATCCTTTTTTTTAGGCTTTCTTGAAGATCCCTTTGCAGAGGCTGCCTCCAAAACACGGTTTGGCCTTAGTTTCTTTTTCTTTTCTGGGTGCAGTTATTTATTCTGTCAGTTTCCCGAGGCATTTAGTTTGATGGGATACTATTACAGCAAGAATTACTTTGCCCCATTAATAAATATTTCCTGGCCAAATGGCGTGTCCTATGAGATCTTAAAAGGGGATACTATTCCTTTCCCCAGGTCTTAAATTGACAGTAATGGAACCTACTGCCACATCCTTTGTGGTCAGTAGCCTCACCCGCCAGGGGCAAAAGGGGTTGGAAGGCAGGGCAGAGGCCAGGTTCTCTTTGGCCATTTTTCTACAGTCCAGGCACCTTTTCTGGGATGTTTTTCCCCCAGTTTAGGGCTGGCATCCTTGATCCACAGTGAGATGATCTGTGACTACCTGGTGCCAGGTTAAGAAACAGTATTGGGAGTGCCAGCAGTGGGTTTAAAAGATTGAAATCTTTTTCTAACCCCTTCTTCTGTGTCCTGCTATCCGTGCACACCAGAGGTAGGGTCTTTTGGCACATTCAACTTAGTTCCTGACAGTTCAGACCCCTTGTCACACAACTGAATAAATGCCTGTGCATACAGAATCTCTTCCATATACTTTACCCCTGACAGACCAACTTCAACATCAAGATTATATAATAGTCCAGAACAACCATTCAAAAACCAGATTGTTACTGTAAACCGTCTTTCTTTTAGATAGGCTTATACCTATAGGTGACTCATTCAGCCAAGATCTCTCTGTTCAAGGGAGCATGCATGGCTTATGTCTTAAAAGGCCAGTAACATATTAAGAAAAACACAGATGAGGGAGGATCACTGAAACCAGGGCTGACAGATGGGAACCTTTAAAATAGACAGACCTGCACATACAAATTTCTTCTACTTTATCTTTGACAGACCAACTCAAACTGTAAGGTTGTATAATAATCCAGAAAACTATTTAAAAACCAGATCATTACAGTAAAACATTACCTAAGATAGGCTTATACCTAGAGGTGGCCCTTCACCTTCCTTTATCTCTGACAGACCAAGTCCAATTGCAAGATTCTAGAAAAAAGAAACAGAGACAACCAGAGAGGAGCCCCACAACCATGGCCAATAGATAGGAACCTTTAAATTGACCTGTCAAGATCTTTCCCAAGAAATTACCTATAGGATCAATGCAGTATTGCCCATGTCTTAAAAGGGGCAGTAACAGATCCAAACAAAACAAAAACACAGGCAACTAGAGGAAATTCCCAAACCCAAGGTCAATAAACAGGTGGGAACCTAGAACAGATCAGTAGGGAGTAAATATCCTTAGGTTCTCGAGTCCCACTTAACCATGACTCCTATACCAGTGACACAACAGATGTCACCAGAAAGAGGGACCAGATGTGTGGAAATCAAGGGTCTCAGTGTGCACACCGGGAGACTTACAAAATGGCCAAGGGTGTCATGACTTTACTGAGTTCTGTTTCGTTTTTCTCAAAGGGGACCATGATGGAGCAACCTGTACCATTCAGGGGGAGAAGGCAGGAGTTCCCTGAAGCAAAAGGAGCTTCAGCAGCTCCTGGGATGTTCCCTCAGTACCTCCCTTTACACACAGAAATAGCTCCTCTGGTTCCATCCCCGGAAAACTCACCCATCTCCTAACTCACCTGCAGTTTGACTCTCAACAAGTTCACCAGCACCTTAAATCCTCAGCATGGAAGTGGGTAGGATTCCTTTGAGAGCCAGGCCTGCCCAGGAAAGCTGTAGTGGTGGCTGCTCTCAGGTCCCTAGGGTACCATATTTGTTTCTGAAAGCTCTGTCTTTGTCCTCAGTGCCAATCCAATAACGAGGACATGGTTTTAAGAAAAAGGAAAAAGGTTTATTGCTTTGCTAGCAAAGGAGAAATGCAGGATTCTCCTGTCACAAAGGCTGTGATTCTCTTGTTTTTGTTTTATCATTTTGTATGTGTGTGTGTGTGTGTTGCTAGGCAGCAAACCCAGGGCCTTGTGTATACTATGTAAACTGTCTAATACTGAGCTATATCCTCAGCCCTTTTCATTTTGAGATTCCATCTCACTAAACTGCCTAGGCTGACCTCCAACTTATGATCCTCCTACCTCCGCCTCCTGAGCAGTTGGTAAGACAGTTATGCACCACTATGCATGTTCATGTTTCCTCTCTGTATTACTTAAGAATCATTGATTTAAATTTTGAGACAATCTCTAGAGTTCTGATATATAGCCATCCTTCGGTATCTGCCTCCGGAAGGATTGGTTCTAGCACCCTGCCCCCAGGATACCAAAATCTACCAATGCTCAAGTCTCATACAAAATGGTGTTGGGTGTGTAGCTCAGTGGTATGCTTGCCTAGCATGTGTGAAGCCTTGGATTCAATCCATATATATCATACAAGTACATGTAATTTATATTTTTGCACAATTCTCATAGAATTTAATGACAGGAAAGGCATATGAGTTTACAGTATATAGAAGAAAAACCTATCAGTCTTGTGATTGATTTTAGTAGAAGCAAGGAGGTGTGAACTCTGCATAAGAGAAAATTGCAATAGAAATAAAACTATTTGATAGTGTTCATTATTCAGCAAATATGTACTGAGTGCTTGTTTATTAAGTCAGGCAACAGAATGCTATAGCAATGTCTTTGAGAAGTTATAGTTCCATTGTTGTTACTAACAAATAAGAATGTTACTGTCTAATTTACCTCTCTAGTCTCACCTTTTACCATTTCCATTTAGTTTTTTTTAAAAAACTTTATTCTTGATTTTACCTTTGCATCTTTGCTTTTGTGTCTTTGTGGGTACTGCTTCCTTCATTCACAACTTTTCTTCCTGCTACTTCCAATTCTTGGTTCAGGCTTACCTCTTCTGGAAAGCCATTTTTTAATTATATCCCTCCTGCTCCCATTCCCATAGCACCCCATTCCTATCTTTACTGTCTATAGCATAGAGTGTATTTTAGTAGTCGTGTCTTTTTCATTAGTTTAAACTCCAGGGCAGTCATCTCTTAGCGCTGTTTTGTCATAGAACTTAAAAAAGTGTTTGGTACATAGTAGTGTTTGGTGGTGATGAATGTGGCAGAAAATTTTAACTAGGTCAAGTACACTGTAGCACTACACACATGTATCTATAATGTACTTTGTGTTAAGATATATTACCAAAGGAAAGGTTTAGCGAATGTTTACTCAGGCATTAGAGGAAAAATTGTCAAGGGAAAGTTTGCGGCATATAATTTTTAATTTAAATAAAGCAACATTTTGTAAGAAGTATAGTAAGAATATAGTAAATCTATAAATACAGAAGGAAAAGCATGCTCTCAAATTGAATTTCTCCTCCTATACTCTTGCAACACAGATCACATCTGACTTCAGATGTATGAAGTTCTTCTCCAGATGCAATCAGTTCTGCAGACACCAACGGGGTGTCCTTTAATTCAATTCATTCTGACACTCTACCTGGAGATAGTGTCAGATCCCATAGGTTGAGGGCTCAGGTCCTAACTACCCCCATCTCCCACTTTACATGGTAGTTGTAAGCTCTGGGTTGTTTTATCTACACTCTAACCTACACTCTGATAAATCGGGTTCCTACAACTCACTCCTCATGTTCAGTTAATATGGTCTAATGGTTCATGGAACTCAGGGTAACACTTGTGTTTACTGATTTATTACAAAGAATATTATAAAGAATACAGATAAGATGTGTAGGACAAGGACAGGGGCATGGCACTTCCATGCCCTCATTGAGCACACTACCCCCAAGAACCTCAGCTGTCCAGAAGCTCTCCAAATCCTGTGCTTTTGTGTTTTTATGGATACTTCATTTTATTAAGCATTGTTGAAGCATAGAGAACCTTGCAGAAGTGTGATTAGATAAAAAGGGTGTGATCTAATGCTCACAGAGTGGCAAGACCTGTCTGTTCTGCTTCTTCTTGGCCTCCCTGTGCAGCATTCCTCCTTCCCAGACCTTGGAAGTCTCCTTAAATGAAGACAATGATCTGCTGTCAGACAAAGTGGGTCAAAGAATAACTTCTTGACAGCTCTAAGACAAAAGTGGGGGAAGATTTGAGTATGTGATCTGCTTTGGGAAAGAGATGTTCTAGTTTCTCTGGCCTGTTTTGGGAGGGAGTTAAGGAGCCTGAAGCTGTGGATGAAACCCAAAATGTGTGTATTTCATAATAGTAAAGTAAGTCAATTAAGAATTTTGTCTTGAAATTTGATACTTGACTGTAGGTGTTTAAATTTCTGTGGCATGATCAACTTCAACTTTAGCAAGCCATTTTAGAACTCCCTGTACTTAATTATCAACAGTATTTTTAATTTAATGTATCTTAATGTCGACTAGAAAACACCTTTTTAAATTTTGAATTGTTCCTCCTTTTCTTTTGATTTCTGTTTTCCTTTCTTAGAAATCTCAGAAGCTACAAAGGCAAAACAGAAGTTTGCTGAAGTTTTCTTCAGAGAAGAATATATTCTGAACAATGCCATTGGTATGTATGCTCTCTGGAAAGCTTTGAAAATGGAATCAAGAAATAGGGTGGGTGGTATGATTTGTTAAGATAACATCAGTAGGCACTTTTTTTTTTTTTTGGATATTGGGGGTTGAATACAGAGGTGCTTTATCATTGAGCCATACCTTCAGCCTTTTTTATTTTTTATTTCAAGGCAGGATCTTCCTAAGTTGTTTGAGGATTCAGTAAGAGTTGAGACTGGCCTCGAACTTAATGATCCTACTGCTTCAGCCTCCCAAGTTGCCGGGATTATAGGCATATGCCACCTTGCCTGATTTATTGAAAATTTGTATACTATATATTGGGCATAAATAAAGTTGATTAAAGTATTTTGACTAGTTATTATGGGATGATTACACTTTAATATTTGTAGGCTATACTTAATTGCTGTTTGTCATGAAATCCATTTGAAAACATGGATTTCTGATCATATAGTTAGCTTTCTTAGTAAACAAAAAACTTGGATCCTACCTTTCTATATAAAATGTAGTATCATTTCCTAGTTCTCAAAGAATTCAGAAATGAAAATTTCTTTATAGTCAAGGTTCTAGGTTTCACTGGAAGCAAAGCAGTATTTTTATCAAACGTGTTTTCAAAAGTTAAATTACAGGGAATAACATAGTAAATGCTTATGTACCCACCAGTCCAGCAATGACAGATATCAATATGTTATTTTTGCTTGATTTTGAAAAATTTATTTAAAAGAAATAAAATACTTTAATTTTTAAAGTCACAGTTCAGCCCATTTTGTGGTTTTCTTTTGTGTCATTCCTTTTTCTAACCGGAAGCAGCCATTGGATATAGCGATGCAGCCATTGGATATAGCGATTCAGCCATAACTTCTGATTTTACTACATGCTTATGAACTTAATAGTGTTTTGAAATTTACTTAAATTTTTACTGTGTATAGATATTCCCTGACTTAGAGTGGTTTACTTTAATCATTCAAATTTACAATGATGTGAAAGCAGTACACATTCTATAGAAACTGTACTTCACATTTACAATTTGGATCTTTTCTTGGGCTAGTAATGTATAGTTCAGTACTCTCCCATGATACTGGGCAGCAGCAGCAGCAAGCTGCAGTTCCCAGTCAGCCACGAGTTCACAAGGGTGAATAGCCCTTGTGATGTATGGTAAGTTAGATATGTTAAATGTGTTTTTACTTGCAATAGTTCCAATTTAATAGTGGTTTTATTGGATGAAAATTCATAAGTGAAGGAGCATCTCTATGCTGTTCCCTATGTTTTAATAACATAGAGTGTAACTGTACTATAATATCCAATATTATGACTATACCCCATATTATTTATTCTACATTTAT
The DNA here is from genome assembly GCA_020662805.1 of Glaucomys volans. NCBI lineage: Eukaryota > Metazoa > Chordata > Mammalia > Rodentia > Sciuridae > Glaucomys > Glaucomys volans. Next base: position 149,944 of record JAJEJO010000634.1, read on the forward strand.
GGATATCTTAGGTTATTTCTAGTTTTTACTAACATAGATGATTGTAACCTTGTAATGTCCATATGTTAAAGTTTCTCTCAACATAAGTATATGGATGGATGGATCATAGAATTTATACTCGTCACTTTATTTCCAAATTCTTCCCAAAATATGGCTTTTTTTTCCTGTACATCTTTTGTCATGGCTACTCTTGGATTCTTCATCTTCCAGAATTGCTAGGTGGATCAAAACACTGAAGTTTTATATTGGTGTTTGATAAGGCAATAATCTTAGCAAAAAGTTATAATAGAAGCTCAATGATTTATACTTTTGTTATCTTCTGGTCAACTTTCCTTCTCAGAGGAAAACCAAAAGAGGGAATGAATGGATGGATGACCATAAAAGTTCATATGATTGGGGTGGGGATATAGTTCAGTGGGTAGAGTGCCTGCCTCACAAGCACAAGGCCCTGGGTTCAATCCCCAGCACCCCCCCCAAAAAAAAAAAAGATTCATATGATTAACAGAATTTTCAACTGGGAAGGATATCTGAGGCCACATGTTAAGTCTCATCATCTTTTAGATGAGGAAGTATATATATATGATATACCCTTATCTGGCATGTATATATATTACATATAATTCATATCTATGTATTTATCATTTAATACCTAATTAAATTGCCAGTTAATGATAAAGCTGAGGCTAGAATCTGGGTCTTCTAACTCCCAGTCCATGCTTTTTCTTGTATGCTGTACTTCTTTGTATGTATCCAGATACTTTAGTTACTTGGAAAACAAATATGTTCTTTAAAATACAACAGTGTACATAAACATCAGTGACTTATAAGATAGATATTAATTATGTTTCTTAATAGCTGAGTTACATGAGAATTTGTTTCAAATTGAAGGTTGTTAAGTGATAATGAGTAGCTAATCAGGATTGTGCATGAATTGACATTTAAAAGATAATACATATTATAAGCCTTATAATAGTCCTCTGTGATATTCTTACAAAAATTTCCCAGGAATAATAGAGTCTATATAACATGATTTTTGGAAAAATGAATATATTTTCAACATTGCAACTAAAATTTTCTCTTTCTTTTAGCTTCTTTCCAGAAACCATACATTGCACTTATGGATGGAATTACAATGGGTGGGGTAAGTGTCTTTTTACTCTGTCCTTTGATGTAAGTTGTATTAAAACATGTTAATTATTAAATGGAAGTAAAGTGATGAAAATACAATAGAACTCTCTGAAACAAAATCATGTGTGGATTGGATTTTGAATCCTGGCAGATTTGGTTTATAGTCTTTGCTTATAGCATTTTTAGACTATCTCAACCCGCAAGAGTATTTTATGTCCTTAATTATATTATATGCTATTTAAATTTTTTGAATTAGCAAGGTTTCTTTTCTTTTTTTATTTTTTGTATCAGGAATTGAACCCAGGGCACTTAACCACTGAGTGACATCACTGGCCCTTTTTTTATTTTTTATTTTGTTACAAGGTCTTGATAAATTGCTTAGGGCCTCATTAAGTTGCTGAGGCTGGCCTTGAACTTGCAATCCTCCTGCCTCCTGAGTTGCTGGGATTACATGTGTGCACCACCATGCCCGGCAACAAGATTTCTTTAGCAACAAAAACTGCATTTTTTTTGTTCACATGTAGAGCCTTTTTTTCTACTTAATGAATTGCTTCCTTTTAACAACTTCAGAAGAGAAACAGGAATGTAGAATTTTTCCTTAGACTCTCAGTGATGGGAATGGTTGACTAAGTTGTATCTGTTGTATATAATTTCACCTTAGTGGATGCTTGTAATGTTAAAATGTTCTCTAAAACTGCATTTCTATCAGTTGACATATTTATTTTGCCTTTGTGACTTTGTAAAGAACTCTGAAATGTAACTGACCTTGAATAACTTGCTATGGAATTGGGATTAATTTGGAATAACTACAGAACAAATAGTAAATTATATGGCCATGACTATAACAAAAACAAGATTTTAAAGAAGTGAGAGTTCAGAGTGGATCTTCACTGTGAAAAAGGGGCTTCATGGAGAAGATGGTGAATTTAACTCAACCTAGAAAGATAGTATGGGGAGAAAAAGTAATATCTTTTTCTTACCCAATTGCAAGGGTCATGGCTGCCACCTTAAAACAAAAGATGAACAAGAGAGAAGTTTAACATTTATCTTAACAAAGTTTTACATGATACAGGAATTTTGAAAACCCCAAGACCCAGGGAAGATTGTATTTTATATTTAGGTTTGATAGAGACTGGATGGTTTGGAGAGAATATGATTACAGAAAAGGAATGTGAGGCAGTGGTGCTAGAGTGGGAGAATTAGCAAGACCTGTTTGCTCAGGTTCTTCTTGGCCTCCCTGATAGCATTCTTTCCTCTGGCCATAATGCAGGATGCTCTTCACTTGACAGTCTAATGATATACTTTTAGGAGAGGTTGCTCAGAGACTTCCTTTACTGCTAGCTCTCTTACAGAAAGGTGGGGAAAATCAGAGAGTGACTTCAAAAATATGACCCATTGGGATGTGTTTTTTTAAATTTTTTTTATTTGTTCTAATTCGTTATACATGACAGTAGAATGCATTTTGACACGTTGTACGCAAATGGAGCATAACTTCTCGTTCCTCTGTACATGGTGCTGAGTCACACCACTAGTGTAATCATACATGTATATAGGGTAATAATGTCTGTCTCATTCTGTCCTTCCCATCCCTACTGCCCCACCTCTCCCTTTACTCCCCTCTGCATGATCCAAAATACCTTCATTCTTCCCTGTCCACTCCCAACTATGGATCAGCATCCACTATTAAGAGAAAACATTGGGCCTTTGTTTTTTTTGGGATTGGCTTATTTCATTTAGCATGATATTCTCCAGTTCCATCCATTTACCTGCAAATGCCATAATCTCATTCTTCTTTAAGGCTAAGTAGTATTCTGTTGAGTATATGTACCACATTTTCTTTATCTGTTCATCTGTTGGAGGGCATCTAGGTTGGTTCCATAGTTTAGCTATTGTGAATTGAGCTGCTATAAACATTGTTGTGGCTGTGTCACTCTAGTATGCTGATTTTAAGTCCTTTGGATATAGGCCAAGGAGTGGGATAGCTGGGTCAAATGGTGGTTCCACTCCAGGTTTTCTGAGGAATCTCTGTACTGCTTTCCACTCCAGGTTTTCTGAGAAATCTCTGTACTGCTTTCCAAAGTGGTTGCACCAGTCCGCAGTCCCACCAGCAATGTATGAGTGTACCTTTTCCCCACATCCTCGCCAACACTTATTATTGCTTGTATTCTTGATAATTGCCATTCTGACTGAAGTGAGATGAAATCTTAGAGCAGTTTTGATTTGCATTTCTCTAATTGCAAGAGACAATGAACTTTTTTTCATATGTTTGTTGATTGATTGTATTTCTCCTTTTGTGAAGTGTCTGTTCAGTTCCTTAGCCCATTTATTGATTGGGTTATTTGTTTTTTTGGTGTTTTTTGTTGTTGTTGTTTTTCTTTACAGATTAATTTGATATTTTTAATGAGGTACATTTCTTAGAACATGATTAAAATTTTTTATTTTTTTGCAGACTTCATTTTGCTTCACTGTACACATATGAGGTACAAATTTTCATTTCTATGGTTGTGCATGATGTAAGGTGTTAAGTTTCTTGAGTTCTTTATAGATCCTGGGATTAGTACTGTATCTGAAATGCATGTGGTAAAGACCTCTCATTCTGTAGGCTCTCTCTTCATGTTATTGTTTCCTTTGCCAAGAAGCTTTTTAGTTTAAATGCATCCTATTTATTGATTCTTAATTTTACTTCATATACTTTAGGAGTCTTGTTAAGGAAGTCAAGTCCTAAGCCAACATGGTGAAGATTTGGGCCTACTTTTTCTTCTCTTTGGTGCAGGGTCTCTGGTTTAATTCCTAGGTCCTTCATTCATTTTAAGGTGAGATTTGTGCAGGGTGAGAGATAGGGGTTTAAGTTTCATTTTGTTACATATGAATGTCCAGTTTTCCCAGCACCACTTGTTGAAGAGGCTATCTTTTCTCCAATGTATGTTTTTGGCACCTTTGTCTAGTATGAGATAACTGTATTTATGTGTGTTTGTCTCAGTGTCTTCTATTTCATACCATTGGTCTTCATGTCTATTTTGGTGCTTATTCCATGCCATTTTTGTTACTATTGCTCTGTAGTATAGTTTAAGGTCTGGTATTGTAGTGCCTCCTGCTTCACTCTTCTTGCTAAGGATTGCCTTGGATATTCTGGGTCTCTTATTTTTCCAAATGAATTTTATGATTGCTTTCTCTATTTCTTTGAAGAATGTCATTGGGATTTTAATAGGAATTGCATTGAATCTGTCTAACGCTTTTGGTAGTGTGGCCATTTTGACAATATTAATTCTGCATATCCAAGATCATGGGAGATCTTTCCATCTTCTGAGGTCTTCTTTAATTTCTTTCTTTGGTGTTCTGTAGTTTTCATTATAGAGGTCTTTTAGCTCTTTTGTTAGATTGATTCCCAAGTATTTTATATATTTTTGAGGCTGTTGTGAATAGGGTAGTTTTCTTAATTTCTCTTTTAGGGAATTCATCACTGATGTACAGAAATGCATTTGATTTATGTGTATTGATTTTATATCCTGCTACTTTGCTGAATTCATTTATGAGTTCTAGAAGTTTTCTGGTAGAATTTTTTGGATCCTCTAAATATAGAATTGTGTCATTGGCAAATAGTGATAGCTTGAGTTCTTTTTTTCCTATTTATATCCTTTAATTTCTTTTTTCTGTTCAACTTCTCTGGCTAGTTTCAGGGATAATGTTGAATAGAAGTGGTGAAAGAGGGCATCCCTGTCTCATTCCAGTTTTTAGAGGGAATGCTTTCAATTTTTCTTCATTTAGAATGATGTTGACCTTGAGTTTAGCATAGATAACTTTTACATTGTTGAGGTATGTTACTTCTATCCCTAGTTTTTCTCGTGTTTTGAGCATGAAGGGGTGTTGTAGTTTGTCAAATGCTTTTTCTGCATCTATTGAGATGATCATATGTTTCTTGTCTTTAATTCAATTGATGTGATGTATTATGTTTATTGATTTCTGTATGTTGAACTAACTTTGCACCCCTGGGATTAACCCCACTTGATTGTGGTGCACTATCTTTTAAACATGTTTTTGTAGGTGATTTGCCAGAATTTTACTGAGAATTTTTGTGTCTATGTTCATGAGGGATATTGGTCTGAAGTTTTCTTTCCTTGATGAGTCTTTGTCTGATTTTGGTATCCAGGTGATACTAGCCTCATAGGATGAGTTGGGAAGGGTTTCTGCCTTTTCTATTTCATGGAATAACTTGAGGAGTATTGGTATTAATTTTTCTTTGATGTCTTGTAGAGCTCCACTGAGAATCCAATTGATTGTGGGCTTCTTGGTAGGGTTTTGATGGTGTTTTCTATTTCATGGCTTGGAATTGATCTGTTTAACTTGTGTATGTCCTGCTTCAGCTTGGGTAGATCATATGACTCTAGAAATTTGTCGATATCCTTGAAATTTTCCATTTTATTTGAGCATAAGTTTTCAAAATAGTTTCTAATTGTCTTCTGTATTTCAGTAGCATCCATCATGATAGTTCCTTTTTCATCACGAATTTTAGTAATTTAAGTTTTCTCTCTTTTGTTAGTGTGGGTAAGGGTTTATCAATTTTGTTTATTTTTTCCAAGAACCAACTTTTTGTTTTGTCAATTTTTTCAGTTTTTTTCTTTTGTTTCAATTTCATTGATTTCAGCTCGGATTTTAATTATTTACTGTCTTCTGCTGCTTTTGGAATTAATTTGTTTTTTTTCTTAGGGCTTTGAGATGTAATGTTAAGTCATTTATTTCTTAACTTTTTATTCTTTTAGTGTATGAGCTCAATGCAATGAACTTTCCTCTTAGCACTACCTTCATAGTGTCCCAGAGATTCTGATATTTGTTTTGGTGTTCTCATTTACCTCTAAGTATTTTTTTATTTCCTTCCTGATTTTTTCTGCTATTCATTCATCATTGAATAGCATGTTACTTAGTCTCCAGGTTTTGGTGTAGCTTTTATTTTCTATTTTATTATTGATTTCTAGTTTCATTCTGTTATGATCTGGTAGAATGCAGGGTAGTATTTCTATTTTTTTGTATTTGCTGAGAGTTGCTTTGTGGCATAACATATAGTGTATTTTGGAGAAGGATCCATCTGCTGCTGAGAAGAAAGTGTATTTGCTTGATGATGGATGAAATACTCTATGTCTGTTAAGTCTAAATCATTGCTTGTATTATTTCATTCTATAGTTTCTTTGTTTAGTTTTTGTTTAGAAGATCTATCCAGTGGAGAGAGAGGTGGGTCAAAGTCACCCAGTATTATTGCGTTGTGCTCTATTTGATTCTTGAAATTGAGAAGGCTCTATTGGATGTATGCAGGTGCTCCATTGTTTGGGGCATGTATATTTACAATTGTTATGTCTTGTTGGTGAATGATTCCCTTAAGCATTATGAAATGTCTTCTTTATCCCTTCTGACTAACTTTGGTTTGAAGTCCACTTTGTCTGATATGAGGATGGAAATCCCTGCTTGTTTACATAGTCCATATAAGTGATATGTTTTTTCCCAGCCTTTCACCTTCAGTTTGTGGATGGTTTTTCCTAGGAGGTGAGTCTCTTGAAGACAGCATATTGTTGGGTCTTTCTTTTGATTGATGAGTTTAGGCCATTAACATTCACGGTTATTATTGAGATATGATTTGTATTCTTGGTCATTTTGGTTTATTTTTGGTTTTTAACTTGACTCAGTTTCTCCTTTGATTGACCTTTCCTTTAGTGTAGTTCCTCCCTTTGCTGGTTTTCATTTTTTTTTTCATTTCCTCCTCATAGAATATTTTACTGAGAATGTTCTATAATGTAGGTCTTCTAGTTGTGAATTCTTTTAACTTTTGTTTATTATGGAAGGTTTTTACTTTATCTTCAAATCTGAAGCTTAATTTTGCTGAATATAAAATTCTCAGTTGGCATCAATTTTTTTTCAGTGCTTAATATATATTATTCCAGGACCTCCTTGTGTTGAGGGTCTGGGTTAAGAAATCAGCTGAGATTCAAATTGGTTTCCCCCTATATGTAATTTGATTTTTTTCTCTCATAGTCTTTAAAATTCTATCCTTATTCTATATGTTATTCTCATTATAATGGGCCTTGGTGTGGGTCTGCTGTAATTTTGTACTTTTGGGGTCCTTTAAGCCTCTTATAGTTGATTTTCCATTTCATTCTTTAGATTTGGGAAGTTTCCTGGTATTATATCATTGAAAAGATTGTGCATTCCTTTGGTTTGTATCTCCACGCCTTTGTCTATTCTGATAAATCTTAAATTTGGTCTTTTCATGTTATCCCATATTTCTTGGAAGTTTTGTTCATGGTTTCTTGCCATCTTCTTTGTGTGGTTGACTTTATTTTCAAGAGTATGTATTTTGTCTTCACTGTCTGAGGTTCTGTCTTCCAAGTGGTCTAGTCTGTTGGTGATACTTTCCATTGAATTTTTAATTTGGTTTATTTTTTCCTTCATTTAGAGGATTTCTGCTTGATTCCTTGTTATAATCTCTGCGTCTTTATTGAAGTGATCTTTCACTTCCTGTATTTTCTCTCCAATACCATCCTTTATTTCAAAGATCAATGTAACTATGTATTTTCTAAACTCCTTGTCTGACATTTCTTTTAATGTATTGTCTATGGATTCTATTATTGGGACATCTTGGTTTGTTTCAAGTGCTTTGTTGCCTTGTTTTTTCATGTTGTTTGTGTCTTTTCATCTAGCAGTATGCATCTGAGACAGAGTACAGATTCTACATTGTAGATTTATAGTGTCCCTGAAGGCTTCTAGTACCTCACCTTTAAGGGGAAGACCAATAGGAACAGCACCCAATGCAAACAATATACAACCTTAAACCAAATGACTCCTATTAAAGCATCCACAGTTTTGTTGCAATATGCAGAAATGAAGTTCAGTTATTGTCTATGATATAACAGTAAGTTTGCTAAAAGGGTTTACCATTTCAAATGACGAACAATGAGGGAACAGAAGTAGTGTAAGATGTGATTTTATAAGGCAGAAAGAAACAAGATAGAGGTAAAAATTTGTAGTAAGAGCGAGGGAGGAATTAATAGAGGTTGGCTGTTAGTATGAGAGAAATGAGAAAGAGAATCCAGAAAGACAGACAGTTGAGAGAAAAAACATATACAGATTTTTTTTTACAAAGTAAAAATATAAGATCATACCAAAAACTGTAATATACTTTTCAGGCATCCCATTCCTCAATGAAGTGATGCATGAAAAATATTTGGATTCAAAGATGGTAGAGGTATGATAGAGAGGGCAAAAAAAGAAAAAAAAAAAAAAAAGGGAAAGTCTCAATGGAAAATTGAATGATTGCTTCTGTTGGCTTTCAAAAATTTTCTCAGCTTCTCTGCCAATGGGTGGGGTTGTCTAAAGTTTGATATTTGCCCTAGTCCAGTGGGTGCCGGATTGGTTGGGTGGGTGACCTAATAGCAAGATGCCCTTACACCCTCTCCCATACTTCCTACCTATTGTAACCAGCCTCTTCCATCCCTGTGCATTTCAAGACTCACTGAGTTGGAGAGAGCCCAATTTTCTCCAGTTTCTCCAACTTATGCTCCCCGCAGGGTGCTGCCCCTAGTCTCCAGCTTTCCACAGGCTTATCAGAACCAGACTGGCTCACTCAAACCCAACTGCAATCTGATGGACCTGGGTTTCAGCTTCTCCAGACTCTGCCTTGCTGCACTCCCAAGATCTCAGTGCCCTTTCAGCTTGCAGAGAGACCACCAGGGATGCGCTCACACAAGGGAGAGACTGCAAAGAAGGCAGCCAGATGGCAGTCACTACCACTCCAAGCATAAAGACCTCAGGTGCAACCAGACCTGTAGGTATTCTAATATATCTCCAGACCCTGGCCAGTGTCCCCAGACTGAGGTGGCCATGCCCCAAGATGGTGGTGGAGGCTATGGCAATTATGCAGGCCCTGACTGGTATCCCAAGATAGTGGTGGCTGCGTGTAACCACACCTGCGGGTACTGTGACAATGGACTTCCAGGTAATAGTGGGCAGCAGGTGATCCACTGGCAGTCTCTGGGTGGTCTGCAGGCTAACCGATGATTGGCAGATGGATGTTGGGCCATGGGCAATGGGCAGGCAAGAGGTGGGCAAATGGGCAAATGGTAAATGATAGGCAGCTGTCAGTGAGCAATCTGCACTCAAAACGCAGGCAATATGCTGGCAGATGGCAGACAAACGTGGGGTAAACAGCAGGGATCAGTGGACAGCGACTTTTCCCTTGCAGAGAAACAGTATTTCCTTTGCTTGAATTCTGAGTCCTGGAGTGACAAGGAATGCAACGTCCCTCTAGTCTGCCATCTTGGATCCCTCAGGTTATGTGTTCTGAACCCCAGCAACAGATAGAACTTAGATAGGAGGCCCAAAAATAGATTTTCAAAAATTCTACCTGCTGGCTGTGGATTGTGGTGTCATGCCTGTAATTCTAATGACTTTGGAGGCTGAGGCAAAAGGATTGCAAGTTTGAGGCCAGCTTAGGCAACTTTGTGAGACCCTATCTTAAAATTTTGAAAAAATTGAAAAAGGTCTGGGGATGTAGCTAGTGGTAGAGTGCTTGTCTGGTTCAATCCCAATTTGGAATACAAGTTTTCCCCCTCCCTCCATATTCTTGTAGAACCACCTTAAATGAAGCCTCTTGGGTATTAAGAATTGATTAGATCTTGCACATCATTTTTGGGGGGACTGGTTCCACTAGTGGCTATGTGATTAAAAAGCAAAATCAAGGGTAGCCAAATGCTGTCTTCTGGTTGGTTGATACAGAACATGGTATAGTTTACTTTCTTTGTCATGGAAGTGTTAACCTGGGGAACAATAGAAGTGCTTAAAAAGAAAACCCTGCTAGGTGTTGGCGAGGATGTGGGGAAAAGGGTACACTCATACATTGCTGGTGGGAGTGCAAGTTGGTGCAGCCACTCTGGAAAGCAGTGTGGAGATTCCTTAGAAAACTTGGAATGGATCCACCATTTGACCCTGCTATCCCACTCCTTGGCTTATACCCAAAGGACTTAAAATCAGATTGCCTCAGTGATGCAGCCACATCAATGTTCATAGCTGCTCAATTCACAATAGCTAGATTATGGAATCAACCTAGATGCCCTTCAGTAGATGAATGGATAAAGAAACTGTGGTATATATACACAATGGAATATTACTCAGCCATAAAGAAGAATAAAATTATGGTATTTGTAGGTAAATGGATGATGTTGGAAACTCTTATGCTAAGTGAGATCAGCCAATCCCAAAAATCCAAAAGCCGAATGGTCTCTCTGATATATGAATGATGATGCATAATGTGGGGGGGAAAGATGGCAAGAATGGAGGAAAGATAGCTAGCATAGAGGGAAGGGAGGGGTGGGGGTGGGTGGGGGGTAAAATTAATAACAATGTGTGACAGATACCATTGCCCTGTGTACATGCATGAATGCACAGATGGTGTGACTCTACTTTGTGTACAACCAGTGGAACAATAGCTGTACTCCATTTGTTTTCAATAAATCAATAAGTAAATAAAAAAAAAAAAAAGAAAACCCTGCTAAATAAGGTGTATGGTTTAGATGTGAGGTGTTCCCCCAAAGCTCACATGTGTGAGACACTGCAAGAAGGTTCAGAGGAGAAATGATCAGGGTTGTGAGAGTCTTAATCTAATCAGTGAATTAATCCCTGATGAGATTAACTGAGTGGTGGCTGGAGGAAGTGGTTAATTGGTGGTGTGGCTATGGGGTATATATTTGAATCTGGCTAGTAGATCATCATGGGAGCTGCTTCCCTCTGCCACACTCTTCCACCATGATGTTCTCCCTCTCCTTGAGCCCCGAGGAATAGAGCTGGCCTTCTATGGACTAAGACCTCTGAAACCCTGAGCCTCAAATAAACCTTTTCTCTTCTACAATTGTGCTGGTTGGATCCTTTAGTCATGGCAGCGAAAAAGCTGACTAACACACAAGGGAAAGGCAAATAATCTGGTGTATTCAGGAAGAGCTGCCTGTGAATACAGAGAGCCAAGAAAAACTGAAAACAAAGCAATGGGCATACCCAATAGCATTTAAGAAATTGTGACCCCAGTGAAACCGGAAAGAAACTCAGATGAAAGGGCTTCCAGTTGAAAAGGGGAACAAGTAACATAAGGAAGGATCACAAGGAATAAAATATAATAGCAGAGCTGACATTCCATTTTGGGAGCAATAGGTGCTTCCAAAGGAAGAATTGAATGTTACAAATAGTGAAGTTGTACTTGAGAAATTCTTCTAAAACATGTTTTTAAATAAAGATAAAAATGATGAGAATTGGGGATGGAATATAGCTCAGTTTTAGAGTGTGTGTTTAGCATGCTTGAGGCCCTGGCTTCAATTCCCAGCATCGAAAAAACAGACTAGTTTTAATAGGAAAAGATTGGTGAAGTTTTCTGTGGTGCTATCAATGGTCAGAATGTCTACCTTTTTACAGAATCTTGGGAAGAATCTTTGCACTACAGGCTATCTGAATGCACTGGTTGTTCCTTTGGCCCCCCATGATGTTGGTTGGTGTTGTGTTTGCATACATTCCTATAGATGTAACAGCTAAGATACTTCATTTATTTCTAATGAAAAGATTGTAATGAAACAGACCAGGATGATGATGTCTTGAATAGGAATAGTAAGGATGATGTTGCTTTTTCCTACTGGTCTCTGTTCTCTGTATTTACTTTAAATGGCATTCAATGAAGGTATACTTCCCAGCAGCCTTCTTAACTAGAATTCCATCAGCCAATTAAGTCTTAGTATCTTAAGGCAGTGGCTTCTAAGGTGTTTTCTCTGCCGTAGCAGCAGAAGTAATGCTTAGGAACTTATTAGAAATGCATATTCTTCTGTCCCACCCCAGAGTCGAAACAAAATCTTAGATGCCACAGTCTGTTTAAGCAGGCCCTCCAAGTGATTCAGTGATTAGGAATCATTGCCCTAAGGCAGCCACTGTGTGTAATGAATTAACTTCTGTCCTGTGCTTTTTAGAATAGTACTCTGTTCTGTCCTTGGGAGAATTAAAAAAATAGTCATGTCATTTGCAACAATTCATGCTTAAGATGAGGAACCCCTTAGGGGAGAAATTTTGTTTTATATCACATTTTATCTGCTCCTCTAAAACAAACAAAAAACTTATGTGTCTTTTCTCCCATAAGTCTGACTACCAACATAAATCCTTAAAGATGGAAGTGCCAGCCTTTCTTTTCTTTTCTTTTCTTTTTTGAATAATCATAAAAGCTATTACAATTAGATAAGATTTCTTCCTTCATTGAGTCAGTATATTCATCTGAACTCAAAATTTGGTGTTTGTACCTTATTGTTACTTCATGATATGTCTTGCTTCCCTAGGCAAACCAGGTGGTTTGTAAAGGCAAAGATTATAATGCCTTCTTTTGTTTTTAAAAGTTACCCATAACAACATGCCAGTGTGTACACATGTATAAAAAATACATAGTTTATTAAAGATCCCACTCGGATAACAAATGTCTTGTGTAGCCTTTTGAAAGAGTAAAATGAACAAATTACGGTGAACTGGTTTTTTTGTAATGGAATTTTTTGTTTCTTGGTTTTGAAAGCTAACTTTTCATGTTTCATTTACAAACTTCTTACTCTAAAACTTTTCATGAACTCTAACTTTTAAATATAACCCTCTAGATCAGTGGCTCTCAACTTTGACTGTACTTTAGTATCATTTGGGAGTCTTTAAAAAATTCTCAGTGCCCAAGCTTTCCTCACATCCCATAACCATTAAATTGGATAAATTGGGATGTTGAACATTTTTTCATATATCTGTTTGATTGCTTGTAGGTCTTCTTCTGTAAAGTATCTGCCCATTTCCTTAGCCCATTTATTGATTGGGTTATTTGTTTTCTTGGGGTAAAGTTTTTGAGTTCTTTATAGATTCTGGAAATGAGTGCGCTATCTGAAGTGTGTGTGGCAAAGATTTTCTCCCACTCTGTAGGCTCTCTCTTTACATTGCTGATTGTTTCCTTTGCTGAGAAAAAGCTTTTCAGTTTGAATCTATCCCAATTATTGATTCCTGCTTTTATTTCTTGTGCTTAGGGTCAACATCCCTAGTAATAAGAGAAATGCAAATCAAAAGCACCTTGAGATTCCATCTCACCCCAATTAGAATGTCTATTATCAATAATACAAGCAAAAGTAGGTGTTGGCAAGGATGTGGGGAAAAAAGTACACTCATACATTGCTGGTGGGATTGCAAATTAGTGCAGCCACTCTGGAAAGCAATATGGAGATTCCTTAGAAAACTTGGAATGGATCTACCATTTGACCCAGCTATCCCACTCCTTGGCCTATATCCAAAGGACTTAAAATCAGCATACTACAGTGATGCAGCCACATCAATGTTCATAGCTGCTCAATTCACAATAGCTAGATTGTGGAACCAACCTAGATGCCCTTCAATAGATGAATGGATAAAGAAACTGTGGTATATATACACAATGGAGTATTACTCAGCCATAAATAATAATAAAATTATGGCATTTGCAGGTAAGTGGATGGAGTTGGAGATGGTCATGCTGAGTGAGATTAGCCAATTCCAAAAATCCAAAGGTCGAATGATTTCTCTGATAAGTGGATGATGATACATAATGTGGGATGGGAGGGAGGCAAGAATGGAGGAAGGATGTATTGCATAGGGAAAAAAAAGAGGAGTGGGATCAGGGAGGGGGGTAAGAATAATAACAGAATGAGACAAACATCATTTATTACCCTATGTACATGTATGATTACACAAATGGTGTAATTCTACTTGTGTACAACCAGAGAAACAACAGCTGTACCCCATTTGTGTACAATGAATCAAAATAAATTTAAAAGAAAAGAAAAAGAAAAAATTAAAGGAATGTATAAATATTACCATATATTCAATCGTAGGTTTTATATAAAAAAAATTGGATAAATTGGATATTGGAGTTGGACTTATTTTTAAAACCCCCTGGTGATACTAATATGAAGGTCTGGTTAAGGACTGTTAATCTAGTTTAGTAATTAGTGTGTGGTTCAGTGTTACCTGTAGACCTCTTTCTGTATTCCCCAAAGACAATGGTTCTCACATTCCAGCTGGTATCAGAATCACTCAGAGGGCTTATTAAAATATAATGCCTGCACCTGCAACCCATTTCCAGTTAGTAAGTCTGGAGAGTGGACTGATAATTTGTATTTTTGAATAAGTTCTTAGATGATATTGATGATGCTGGGGGCATGGTTTCTTTAGAAAACATTTCTGTAAGATGTTGAGAACAGTTTGTTTTTATTTTCAAATTTTTCATTAGAAATTGTGGTATGTAGTACCACATTAATTTTTAACCAATTAAAAATGTGTATGCACATGGTTAAAAGAAAAACTTCAGGCAGAATTAACAGTTTATTTGTGCAAAGAACATGAATTGGACAGCTCTCAGCATCGGAAGGGGTTGCAAGAGCTCTGCCTGACAGCATGAGCAGGGAGCTTTTATAAGCTGAACACAGAAGCAAAGCAAAGTTTGCATTATTTGGGCATAGTATTATCAGTTGGCTGCCTGTGATTGACTGAAATTCATCGGAGTTTTACTAACATACACTTCCAAATTAGGTTTGGGTTTAAGTAATTAGGTTGGAGTTTCTTACAGAGGACCTAAAAGTACAGAGATAGTCTTAGGTCATTGACCTTCTCTTTATTTAAATGAGCATACCTAATACATAACTGTGAATAAATGGAGCAAATGAGGCATAAGAAAAAGTATTAGGAATAGTAGTTGTCTCTGTTTTGTTTTGATTCTGGTCAATACGTATTTTCTAATACTAAAATAATTTTCTTAGGAAGTTGAACAACCCAAAAGACAGTGACAGAGAACTTGATTTTACCTCATTCCTTTTTTGCTATAGAAAGTATTTTTTTCCAGCATGGAAAATTAGTTTTACTTTCTCATGCACCTTGAAGAATAGCACAGGATTTTGCAGAGGAGATAGCAAAATTCTATTTTGTTTCAGATTTTGAAAATTCAAACATTTACTGTGTTTTGGTATTTAGTAAGATAAAAATGTTACTGAGTGGTTTGCCACATGGTTGATCAAAATTATGTGAAAACTTTTGTTCTCCAGTGTTTCTGAAGAAAGATGAACAGTTTTGGGATGGAATATAGCTTAGTGGTAGAGTACTTGCCTAATGTGTGAGACCCTGGGTTCAATCCCTAATACTGAAACAACAACAACAAAAAGGAGAAAATATATATATTTTTTTTAATGAATGGGTATTGGAAATAATAGTTCATTCTGTTTCTGAAGGATAAAAAATTCTAATTTATTTAGGCCCTTAAATCCCTGAGGTCACATGTTCTCATGCTAATATATAACAGGAAGGGAAGTTTGTTTAAAAACCAAAGTTTAAATAGATATAGAAGAGAGGGGGAGGGGAAAGAACATGGCGGATTAGAGGAAGAATGTATGTCTAAGCCGTTACTCAGCATCAGACTTACAAAGTGGGAATACTCTTTCTCAGCAAGGTGGGTAACAAAGGGAACTCACTGGAACTTAGTATTTGACTATAGAAGAAACTATAGAGACACAGAAACCCAAATTTTAAACAGATAAGGAATAGCGTGTTAAAGATGTGCCAACTTTGCTGACAGATGCCACTAAAGGGAAGGGGGAGCACAGATAGAGAACCTGTGAATTAGAGAGGGAAGCTGATTTTCATGAACATAGAGTCAGTGGGGAAGGGATTCAGTGAAACCAACAAAAAATTGCTTAAATCCCCAGGATGGAGAATTCAGGGAGACCTGAGATCTATGGCCCAAAAAATAACTGCAGGCACAGCCTGGGAACTATCTATAAACACTATGTGGCAGCCAGCAGAGACAAATTGGGAACATGTAAAGGAAGTAGCCATCAGTCATATTTTATGACCTGCAGAGTGTGCTGAACCAAAGTGACTAAAATAGCAACCAAGAAAATTTTGTCTGACTCATATAAGCTTCAAATACCAAGGAAATAAATCTCCCTCTGTTGCTGGTGCCCTCAAGCACTTTCAGGAAGTTACCTATAGCTGCCACTCAAGAATGTCTGCAGTCCAGGGTGGATACCTGGTGATTCACATTCATAACACTGAAGGTGAACCCTGTGGAGGGTTAGTCCCTATGCTCCAAAAGTGGATTTTACAAGGGCTCCCAGAAGATCCAGACATCTAGCAGAGACTGACATTTCCCCAGTAACAGGAGACATGGATCAAATCCCAAATACGAGCAGAGTTCCATAATTCACCCAAGACAAAACTGCAACTACTGAAACTTCCCATTTAGAGCTCTGTATCACCCCTGCTACAGGATGACACAGTTCATCAGAACTCCTCTGTCTTACCCATGCCATACTGGAAGATCGGAAGCTAAGAGCTAGTATACTTGGCTGGCAGCTAGTTGAGCAACACAAAGACATTGGACTTAACAACCCCCAGCCTTTGACCCAAGGGGTACAGAGCCAAAAATAAATATAAAAAATGAAAATCTATTCCTGAAAATGGTTTTGATCACTGTAGTGAAAACAGGTCCTTTATTTCTCATTAAATTTTTTCTCTTTTTTTTTCCTTTTTTCTTTTGTTTTCTCTATTCCCATTTTTAAAAAATTTTATTTAAATGTTTAACCTTTCTTTCAAACATCATTTCACATTGTGTATTTTTACTTTTTTCCATTGCACATGATGTGTGTGTGTGAATGTGTGTGTTCTCACTGTGCCAATAGATTAAAAAAATATATATATATATACATATAATTTCACATTCACATTAATGGCTTCCTTCTGCACCTATTCTTTAGCCTTGATTCAAATTAGGTGAGGTATAATTATATGAGGATTTGAGTTGTTTTGATGTTACATTTGTGAGTTTGTTTATACCTTGGTTCTTGACCCTTCTATCTCCCTTTTTTCACTCTTTTCCTCCATTAATTGCCAATATTTCCTTTCCTCTCCTCTTTTATTCATTACTTTCAGTTCTTTTATTTATTCTTTACAGTTGATATCTGCAACCTACTTCCTGCCTCTCCTCTGATCACTTTTTTTTTTTACCTATTTCAAACTTTCTCTTACCTTCCTACCCTATTTTTCTCTTACTTAAACAATCCCACTAATATTATATAGTTTATTTAATACCTACCCCATTCATGTTCTGATTATTAACACAGTAGATGACATAGTAGATACCTGCTATGAAATGTCTGTTCTAGTTCACAGTTTTTTATTGTTGCTACTGATTTTTAAATGCTAATCCCACCATTCCTATATAGGTGGCAGGTAGATGTCAAAGTAGAAGCTGACATTTATCCTAAGGCTGTACTTCTGTTGCTGACCATTAGTGCTATCCCTGATTTTCCCTTCCTCTAAAAGGGGCTGGAAAGTGATTGAGACACATCAAGATCACAGGGTAGAGATGTTGCTGCTGAGAAGTACAACTCAGTCAAGCGACAATGAATCCTATTCCATACATGATCTTGCTCCGCCTGAGCTCCAACTCATAGAATTGGGGAGGCAAAAACAAGGCCCCAGGGAGGAACAATCAGAGGGCAACCTCATGTCCCACTCTTTAACTTCTACTTGTATATCAAAATCAGAAGTCCCAGAATGAAAAAGATAACAATACTCAAGAGAACACACATAGAAGAGAAAGGGGAGTCCATTTCAATAGATGCACAGGTCTCAGACCTCTGAAAACATGAGGAAACAGGTAAATAATCCCTCCCAAATCACAATCCCCTACGGATCCCAAAGATATGGAAGGGGGTGGAATTCCAGAGAAATACTGTAAAAAAATTGATTATTAAAATGTTCAATTAACTAAAAAAAGATCTAAGAAATGAGTTAAGAGAGCAAATACAGGAAATGAGAAATCATTTCAATAAAGAAATGGAAATATTGAAAAGAAACCAATCTGAACTTTTAGAAATGAAAGACAATCAGATTAAAAACTTGGTTTTGAAAGCATCATTAGCTGATTAGAGTACATAGAAAATAGAACTTATGCCCTTGAAGGTAGAACTTCAGGCCTTGAAGACAAGATGCATTAACTTGAGTACACAATGTGCAGTAAAGGGGGAAAATGACAAAACATGATCAGAATATTCAAGATCTCTAGGAGAACATAAAGATCAAACCTGAGAATCATTGGGATAGAAGAACACATGGGGATACAAATTGAAGGTGTAAAGAACATTTTCATTCAGATATTAACAGAAAACTTTCCCCATATCAGAAATGAGATAGACATTTACACAGGAGGTATACAGTACTGCAAATAAGCCAAACCAGACAAGAAGCTTCTGAAGACACATCATAATCAAAATACCTAACATAGAAAATAAAGAATATTTAAAGATGTAATAGACAAACGTCAGATCACATGTAGAGGCAAACCAATAAGTCTCACTTCTCACTTCTCAGTTCAGACCTTGCCAAGGAGGACCTGGAATGAGATATTCCAAACTCTAAAAGAAAATAATTGCCAAATAAGATCACTATACCCAGCAAAACTTTCTTTCAAATTGGAGGCAGGACTAAAAACAATCCATGACAAGGATAAGCTACAAGAATTCATGACCACCAAGCCAGTACTACAAAGACTAGTCAAAGATAAACTGCATATAGAGGAACTAAAAAAAAAAGCTTTCAAAGCTCTCAAGTAGAGGAAGATCAATAGAAGAGTAATCTAAAATGAGAATTAATTATAGCAAAAAAATGATAATGGCAGGAAACCACAAACACATCCATACTAACACTGAATGTGAATGGTCTCAACTCCCTCATTAAAAAAAATAAGAGAATGGATCAAAAAAACAACATTCAACTATATGCTGTTTGCAAGAGACTCCTCTCATAGGTAAAGATACAAGCTGAAGATAAAAGGTTGGAAAAATTTTCCATGCAAATGGAGTCTGAAAACAAGCCAGAGTAGCTATTCTCATATCTGACAAAGCAGATTCCAAGCAAAAATTGATCAGAAGAGACAAGGCCACTGCATCCGAGCAAAGGAAAAAAATCCAACAAGAAGATATAATGACAATATATATGCCCCAAATGTCAGCATTTCCAGTTAATTTAAAAAATACTCCTTGCCATTAAATCCCAAGTAGATCCCAATACAGTAATACTTGGTGATTTCAACACACCCTTATCACCAATAGACAGATCATCAAAACATAAAATCAATAAAGATATTTCCAATCTAAATAACACTATAAATCAAATGGACCTGGTAGACATCTACAGAATATTTCACCCCCAAACACCTGAATTTACATTCTTTTCGGCAGCTTATGAAATCTTTTTCAAAATAGACCACATTGTAGGTCACAATGTAAGTCTCAGCAAATAAAAAATTGACATAATCCCATGCATGTTATCAGAAGAGCATAATGGAATGAAACTGGAAATCAACAGCATGAAATACAAAAACCATATAATACATGTAGATTGAATAATACTCCTTTAAATGAAGAATGAAACAAAGAAGAAATCAAATTCTTAGAAACAAATGAAAATGGAGATAAAACATATCAAAATCTCTGGGACAGTATGAAAGCAATTCTGAAAAGAAATTTTATAGCATTGAATGTCTACATTTAAAAAAAAAACCAAATAAATAAGCTTATGCTCCTCTTCAGTGCCTTACAAAAGGAAAATAAACTATTTCCAAATCAGGAGAAGACAGGAAATAATAAAGATCAGAGCCAAGATTAGTGAAATTGAGAATAAAAAAACACAGGATCAATGCAATGAAGAATTCATTCTACAAAGAGATAAATAAGATTAATGAACCCTTAACCAGACTAACCAAAAGAAGACCCAAATCAAGAAAATTAGAGATGAAAAAAGAGATGTCACCACAGATACTTCTAAGATGCAGAGGATCAGTAGAAACTATTTTGAAAACTTATACTCCAATAAATGCAAATTCTGGAAGTCATTGACAAATTTCTAAACACATACGACCTACCCAGATTGAACCAGGAAGATATAGAAAATAAAAACAGACCAATATTGAGTAATGAAATTAAAACAGTAATTAAAAGCCTTCAACAAAGGAAAGCCCAGGAACAGATGGGTTCTTAGCTGAGTTCTACCAGACCTTTAAAGAACTAATACCAGTCTTTCTCAAATTATTCCATGAAATTGAAAGGGAAGGAACACTCCCAAATACATTCTGTGAAGCTAGTATAACCCTCATACCAAAATCAGACACATCAAGGAAAGAAAACTGCAACCAAAATCCCTGATTACCATAGATGCAAAAATTCTGAGTGAAATATTAGCAAACCACATTCAAAGACACATCAAGAAGATAATACACCATGATCTCAAGTGAATTTCATCCCAGCAATAAAGGTTGTTTCAACATATGAAAATCAATAAAGGTAATTTACCACTTAATTAGAAATAAGGACAAGAATCATATGATCATCTCACTAGATTCAGAAATGGCCTTGGATAAAATCCTGCACCCATTCATGCTGAAAACACTGGAGAAACTAGGGATAGAAGTATCTTACTTCAATGTTATAAAAGCCGTCCATGACAAACCCAAAGCCAACATCATATTAAATGGACAACAACCAAAAACTTTAAATCAGGAACAAGACAAGGCTGTCCATTGTCACCATTTCTGTTTGATGTGATTCTTGAACCACTAGTCAGAGTAATAGGCAAGAGAAGGAAAGTAAAGGGATCCACATAGGAAAAGAAGCCAATTATCTGTTTGCTGATCTCATGATGCTATATCTTGAAGACCCAAAAAACTCCACCAGAAGCCTTTTAGAACTGAGAAGTGAATTCAGCAAAGTAGCAGGATACAAGATCAACACCCACACCTCAATAGCTTTCCTATATGTCAACAGTGATTCTGCTGAGGAAGAAATTAGAAAAACCATTCCATCTACAACAGCCTCAAAAAAACCCAAACCCAAACAAAAACTCTTGGGTCTAATCTATCCAAGGAAGTGAAAGATCTCTGCAATAAAAATTATGAAACACTGAAAAAAGAAATTGAAGACCTCAGAAGATGGAAAGACGTCCCATGTTTCTGGATAGGCAGAATATTGTTAAAAGGGCCATACTACCAAAAGCAATCCCCATCAGAATACCTATAACATTCTTCACAGAATTAGAAAAAACAATCCTTAAATTCATTTACAAGAATGAGAGACCCAGAATAACCAGAGCAATCCTGAGCAAGAAGAGTGATGCAGGTGGCATCCCAATACCTGTTCTGAAATTATACTGTAGAGCTTTAGTAACAAAAAAGAGCATGATACTGTCATCAAAATAGGCATGGTAGTGTCATCAAAACCAATGGAACAGAACAGAAGACACAGGGACAAATCCACATTCTTATAGCCATGTTATACTAGACAAAAATGACAATCAATAGATGGGCAAAAGAATTTAGCAGACATTTCTTAAAACAAGAATTAGAAATGGCTCACAAATGAAAAAAACAATTGACACCTCTAGCAATCAGGGAAATGCAAATCAAAGCTACACTAAAATTTCATCTAACTACTGTTAGAATGGTAATTATCAAGAACACAAACAATAATTACAGTTGTTGAGGATGTTGGGGAAAAGGTTCACTCATATGTTCCTGGTGGAACTGCAGAATGGTACAACCACTCTGGAAAGGAGCATGAAAATTGCTCAAAACACTAGGAATGGAACCACCATATGACTGAGCTATCCCAATCCTTGGTATTTATCCAAAGGAACTAAAATCAGCACAGCGTAGCAATATAGCCACCTCAATGTTTATAGCAGCACAATTCATAATAGTCAAATTAGGGAATCAGCATGGATGCCTATCAGTAGTTGAATGCATTAAGAAATATACACAGTGGAATTTCAGCCATAAAGAAGAATAAAATTATGGCATTTGCTAGTCAATGGATGGAAATGAACATCATGTTAAATGAAATAAGGAAGTCTCAGAAAACCAAGGGTTGAATGTTTTCTCATTATGTGGAGGCTAGAGCACAATAAAGGAAAAAGGAGAGGAGGATTGAATATCATATATAGGGAAGATAAGTAGAGTAGAAGGAGGAGATTGAAAGGAAGAGAGGAAGGATGGGAAAGGGGATTAAGTGTGGAATGAATTTTTAAAAATCATGCTATATGCATATATAAATATACCACAGGAAATTTCCCTTTTATGTGTAAGTAAAAATAAAAAATAAATAGATGAGTGAAAGAAAGATCAGTAGCATAGAGGAAGAAAAATGGGGGGAAGGAGGAAGGGAAGAAAAAGGAAACATGAACTGAAATAGAATTCCACGCATGTATGAATTTGTCAAGATGAACCCGACTACTATGTATAACTGTAATGCTTTAATAAAAAAGAAAGGGGATTCCTTAAGTTTTTATTCCATACATGTAGTAGCATTTCTGTTTCCTTTCCCAATTGAAGTGAATTTTAAGAATGGTTAAGTTTGGTTCTTCCTTCCCTCCTCCCCTTTCTCACTGCACATTCATTTTGTAGTAGAAACAATATTGGCTCCTTCAAGCCAACTAAAAAATGTGGGTGGAATATGGTATTGTTTTGTGTTTCTCAAAGTATTTTTTTTTTCTCAAAGTATTTTTAAGATGCTGCTAGCAGAAGGGTTTTGTGGTTGTAGGAGACCAGAATATGCTGTCCCAAATAAGCCACTTTTTTAATAAGGAGTATTATTTTGAGAAACAGCAGACATAGTGAAGCCCTGAAAACAGTATAAATTACCCATTTCTAAGGAACTTTATATGGAAGAGGAAATCTCCATTTGTAATGGTGTCTCACTGTCTGAAACAGGAAGAAAAGGAGGACTAAATCACTGGAGATTCCTATCAGTGGAGAAGGCATCAACTCCAGTGTTTAAGACAAACTTTACTCTTGTTTTCCATGCTTTTTCCGGTCACCTTCCCATCACTTGCCTCCTCTACATATTTCTTTCAGCTGAAGACCCTATGTAAGCTAGAGTTTAAGACCACCTCTTGGAGAACTTTTCCCTGTGTATCTTTTCTGTGCACATATTTGGTTTTCTCTTGTTGATTTGTCCTTTATTTTGGGGGTACTCAGAAGGGTACAGAGAAAATTATTTTTTTCTTCCATTCCATGATCAATAATGGAGAAATAAAAGTTTTAAGCATATTTTAGAAAGGTGAGTTCTGATTAATTGAGAAATGGGAATTGAAATGGAAATAATGAGAATATACATAACCCATATGATTTTACTAGGACACAGGCCATCCAAATGGAATGTTGACTAGTGCTCAGTTAAATGAGAGCTACTGAATCAGATTAGCTACTGATTAATGTCACTTGAGACATGTTGTTTAATGAAAAGAATGAACAGTTCTCAAAGATTAAATTACATTAGATACAATACATACTTTTTTCAGTTTTAAAATGTGTTCTGTTTTGTTGCTGTTAGTGACAATTGAAAAGGAGACATTTTAAGAAAGCTTTTTATAGTATTATGAAATGCTTAGTTTTTCTTAACACTATTTAGTGGAAACTGAGAACTTACTGAAACCTGAAAGAAAAGAGAAAATAATTTTATGCACTAATATTCAACCCCAGGGCTATAGTTACCCCCAGAATATTGCTTACTGATCCCAAAGAAAGATCTTGGAGGACTCAGTGAAAAGGTTTTGGATATTTTATTTCTCTTGCACTCCTCAGTAGTGGCAGGCTGGAATATAGTGGAGGGTCACACTGCACACACAAGCTGAGGAAATATATAGAGTAGGCTGCATGTTCACTGCACAGGTAGATTTCTTCAGATGTTTTATGTGTGTATTCTTTTACTTTACAACCAAAGTCACTCTGCTTTGTTTCTCACCTTAAGATTGGAGATCAGGGAAGAGGCCTGTTTTCCTTCTCCAGTTCCTTCATTATCATATTCTTACAATCCTTATCTGCCTGCAAACTTTCCTAGGATTAGTGGATTAGAAAAACTTACGAGGGCTGGGACTATAGCTAAGTGATAGAGCACTTGCCTCATACATGTGAGGTACTGGGTTCGATCCTCAGCACCACATTAAAAAAAATAAAATAAAGGTATTGTATTCATCTACAACTAAAAATATTTTTAAAAAACTTATGAGTTTACTTTCCTTCTTCTTATTCCCATGTCTTTTACATGTCTTTTAAAAAATCATTTAAAAATGTTAAGATCTGAATAGAGCCTCCTTTAAGACTGAAATGTTAGTAACACAGGAGGAGCTTCAAACTGGAAAAGTAGAAATTTCCCTTGAATTTCTAGTGTAAGGGGGTTCCTATATATTCAATTTGTTTTTGCTATTGAACTTTCTCCAAGTGTGGCTGGATATCTTCTTTTTCTTTACAGAGAGGAATCCCCCACTGGGATTCTCTCTATTTAAAATTTGCTTCTGTCTTTTTGGGGAAGAATTAGGATTGTCTTTAGTTGCAGAATTTCTCAAAGTGAATTTTTAAGGTCGTTTAGTTTTTTTTTTTTTTTGCATAAGACAATATTGTGATTTTATTTGTAATAGCTAAAAACTGGAATTAACTTGAGTGTCTATCAAGAAGTGACTAGTTGAATAAATACAGTGACATACTCTGTGCCTGTAAAAGAGAATTAGAAAAGTTCTCCAAACCTAAAGAGGACTGACTTTTGGGACATATTTTCAAATGAGAGAAAAAAATGCAAGGTATGAAATGTTATGTAAAGTATGCTCCTTTTTATATGGGAAAGATGGGATAATCACAATATACAAATGCTTTTATTTTGTAAAGAGAAACTGTAAATATAAATTAACTAAAAAGTTACTTATGGGATATGAGAAGGAGTTAGAGAAGAAAGTAAGACATCCCTTAACATTTTTATATATAATTTTGACTTTTGGACCATGTAACTGATTTGAATATTTGAAATAAATTGAAATTAAAACTAATTTAAATAAAATTAAAATGTTCATACTTTTTAATAGTTTCCTACAATCTATAGTCTAAAATCTTCCCCAGATCTTTACTCTGATTCTAATGGAATTGCATCCCAGTATCAAATAAATACCCAAGGACAAGAAACTGCTTCCTGACAGATCTGTCAAAATTGTAAGTTGCTGGTGGCTTAGGATTGACCATTCGTGCTGGTTTTACTGTTTCCTAAATCATATTCTGACATTATGAACTTGGATCCACTCACCCTGGAAACCATACCAATTCCATAGAGTTGGCAACAGCACCATCTAGTGGGGAAAACCTAATACTATAAATGCAGTATTTTCTTTAAGGGCTGCTTTTATTTTATTTTTAAATTTATTTTTATTTTTACAGACTGCATTTTGATTCATTCACCCACACAAATGGGGTACAACTTTTCATTTCTCTGGTAGTCCATGATGTAGATTCACACCATTTGTGTAATTATACCCGTACATAGGGTAATGATGTTTGTCTCATTTCACTCTTTTCTTCCCCCTCCCCTCTCCTCGTTTCCCTCTACACAATCCAACATCCCGCCATTCTTCTCTTACCCTCCCATACCTACATTCTGTATCAGCATCCACTTATCAGAGAAAACATTCGGCCTTTGGTTTTTTTGGGATTGGCTTATTTCACTTAACATATTCTAGCATGGTATTCTCCAACTCCGTTCACCTGCAAATGCCATAATTTTATTTTTTGTGACTGAATAACTATTCCATGTATATATACCACAGTTTCTTTATTCATCTATTGAAGGGCGTCTAGGATGGTTCCACAATCTAGATATTGTGAATTGAGCTGCTATGAACATTGATGTGGCTATGTCACTGTAGTATGCTGATTTTAAGTCCTTTGGGTATAAACTGAGGAGTGAGATAACTGGGTCAAATGGTGGGTCCATTCCAAGTTTTCTGAGGAATCTCCATATGGCTTTCCAGAGTGGCTGCACCAATTTACAACTCCACCAGCGATATATGAATGTGCCTTTTTCCCCACATCCACACCAACACCTATTATTGCTTGCATTCCCGATAATAGCCATTATAATTGGAGTGAGATGAAATCTTAGAGTTGTTTTAATTTGCATTTCTCTAGTTACTAGAGATGTGGAACACTTTTTCATATATTTATTAATCATCTGTATATCTTCTGTGAAGTGTCTGTCTAGTTCCTTGGCCCATTTATTAATTGGGTTATTTTTGGTGTAAAGTTTTTTGAGTTCTTTTTAAATTTTAGAGATTAGTGCTGTATCTGAAGTGTGTGTGGAAAAGATTTTCTTCCACTCTGTAGGCTCTCTTTTCACATTATTGATTGTTTACTTTGCTGAGAAACAACTTTTTAGTTTGAATCTGTCCCATTTATTGATTCTGCTTTCATTTTTTATGTTCTGGGCGTCTTGTTAGGGAAGTCTGGTCCTAAGCCAACATGATAAAGATTTGGGCCTACTTTTTCTTCTCTTTCATGCAGGGTCTCTGGTTTAATTCGTAGGTCCTTGATCCATTTTGAGTTGAGTTTCGTGCAGTGTGAGAGATAGGGGTTTAATTTCATTTTACTGCATATAGATTTCCAGTTTTCCCAGCACCATTTGTTGAACAGGCTATCTTTTCTCCATTGTATGTTTTTGGCTCCTTTGTCAAGTATGAGATAACTGTACATATGTGGGTTTGTCTGTGTATCTTCTATTTCATACCATTGGTCTACCTGTCTATTTTGGTGCCAATACTATGCTGTTTTTGTTACTGTTACTCTGTAGTATAGTTTAAGGTCTGGTATTGTGATACCCCCTGCTTTGCTCTTCCTGCTAAAAATTGCTTTGGCTATTCTGGGTCTCTTATTCTTCCACATGAATTTCATGATTGCTTTCTCTATTTCCATGAGGAATGTCATTGGGATTTTAATAGGAATTGCATTGAATCTGTTTAATACTTTTGGTAATATGGCCATTTTGACAATATTTATTCTGCCTATCCAAGAACATGGGAGATCTTTCTATCTTCTAAGTTCTTTAATTTCTTTCTTTAGTGTTCTGTAGTTTTCATTGTAGAGGTCTTTCACCTCTTTTGTTAGATTGATTCCCAAATATTTTATTTTTTGAGGCTATTGTGAATGGAGTAGTTTTCCTAATTTCTTTCAGAGGATTCATCACTTATGAATAGAAATGCATTAGATTTATGCATGTTGATTTTATATCCTGCTATTTTGCTGAATTAATTTATTAGTTCTAGAAGTTTTCTGGTGGAATCTATTGGATCCTCTATATATACAATCATGTCATTGGCAAATAGTGATAACTTGAATTCTTCTTTTTCTATTCATATCTCTTTAATTTCTTTGGTCTGTCTAATAGCTCTGGCTAGTGTTTCAAGGATGATGTTGAATAGAAGTGGTGAAAGAGGGCATCCCTGTCTTGTTCCAGTTTTTAAAGGGAATGCTTTCAGTTTTTCTCCATTTAGAATGATATTGGGTGTGGGCATAGCATAGAGAGCCTTTACAATGTTGAGGTATATTCCTACCGTACCTATTTTTGTAGTGTTTTGAGCATGAAGGGGTGCTGTATTTTATCAAGTGTTTTTTTCTGTATCTATTTAAATAATCATATGATTCTTAAGTCTATGGATGTGATGAATTACATTTATTGATTTCTGGATGTTGAACCAACCTTGCATCCCTGGGAAGGGTCATTTAGTTTCATCTTTTCTTCCCTTTCCTTTTCTGTTCTCATCCTCTTACATGTTGTTAAGCTGATTGGCAGGCCACCTCAGGTGGTCTGTTTGTCTCATCACGTGTCTGTCTTATTAGATAGAACTCTTTATTCTCTGCCTTCATCTATTCCCTCCAACCCCTTTTAGCCAGGAATATATCTAAGTACAGAATTGGGGCATGTTTTCTTTTCTTACCAAGAACTTGGCTTTACTGCTCCCACTCCCCATTTTAAAGTATTGAATTCTTGGACATAGAACTTTGCCTTTCTAGAAATATGGATATTCTTGACAATGTTCACATATTTTTAGGTTCTCAGATGTACAGGGAATTCTTTCTGCTTGGCCCTATTGGTCAGGTATTTGGTTCATTCTCTTTTTGATGGTGAAAGTACCCTATGTTCTAGGTCTTGTGCTTCCCCTGCCCCTGCCATTATAACTTTTTCTGAATCCCAACTCAACAGTTTGAATTGGTTTAGAGAGTTCTATTCCTTATGCTCCTTATGGAGCATCAAACTGTTTCACAGAAAAGAAAGGGGGAGGGGGAGCACTTTTGCCTACTAAACAAGGTCATTCTTCTAAGGGTGTATTACATTAGTTTTGAAACTAACTAGAGCTCATTATAATTTTAGCCATTATTTGAGGTTGTTCTCAACTATTTTACCCAAGAAGCAAAACTTTTTGGATGTCTACTATATACTAGGTACTGGTTAGTTCTGGAGATAAATTGGTGAGCAAGGCAAACATGTTTTCTTTTATCATGGAGCTTTCTGTCTAAACAGACAGATTCAGGGTGGTGTGGAAATACATGAGAGTGCCAACCTCAACAGGTATGCAAAGTGTGAGTGGGTTAGTGATGAGCATGAGGTAGGAAAAGAATTGTGGAGGAAGTTATATTTAAGCTGAAACCTACTGAAGGAGGGATTAGCCTGGGAAGAAGTTCAGAGTAGAAGACAGAGTATAATTGGTGCAAGTGTGCAAGGGTTTGATACAGTGTAGAATGACAATGTGCAAGTGAGAGGTAATACTGTTGTGGAAATGAGATGAGAGAATGCTTTGGGGAAAGTTTAGTCTATCCAAATTTTGGAGTGTAAGATTGATGGAGATTCAATTCTGAGTCTATAGGTAAGCAAGAAACCAGATCAGTCCTCTTGTATAATATGTGTTAGTTTATCCTAATGTCAACTTGGAGAAGTGTTTAAGTACTTTTAGCAAGGGCATTGAATAGAATAGATTTCCAGTTTAGAAAGATACTTTCTTGTGGGAAGAGTAGATTGGAAACGGGTAGGATTGAGGTAAAGAAGTTATTTAGGAAGCTATTGCAGAAATCCAGGTGTGAGAGATTATGGTGATTTGAGCTAGGGTAGACATAATAAAGGGGCAGAAAATGGGATGGATTTAAGACAGATATTTAGAGGAGAATTGGTGATATTTCATGATGGATTGTATGTGAAGGATAAAGAGGGCACTGTCTACTAAGATCTGGGAGGAGGACTGGCTATGGAGTGGGTTGGTGATGGTGAAGGGAACTGAATTTAATTTGGGGCCTGTTAAGTGAGAGATACCTGTGGGAGTATTTTGAACAAAAGTGTCTTATTGATTGCATAAATCTGAAATGAGGTTGCTTTCTGGGCAAGGAGTATTAACTTTGGGACTCATGTAGGTATAGTGTGCTTTAGAGTAGATGCTTCATATTACCAATTAACTCAAGTGATTGGTAACTGGGAAAATGATTTTAGAATAATGCAGAAGTCCAACTGGTTCAATGTAATTTTTTGCTGGGGATTGGGAAGTAGGACATTGGGAGAGATGCATAATTTTTAGCTAAGGAGGAAAATGTGTTTTGCTCAGTTGTACTATGAACAGGAATTCTTTGGTCTGTATTTTAAGAAAGTAAAAACAAATGCCTGTTCCTGGGGCATCTTCCACCATAAGGCAAATCTCTAGATCTTGGCAGTCCTGTAGTGCATAGCTGTACTTCTACCTACATTGTTTTAGCACCTGATAGTCCTATTCTGATTGAAGTATTGCCCTTATCTCCACTTTATTTCTGCATCTTTTAAATCTCTACTGTGGTAGTCTTTGTTGAAATGGAGTGCCCTAAGTGGTCTAAATCACATCCCCAAGGACCATTTATAGTTTTCATTAGCACTAAAATTAAGTTGTTTAGGTTCTGAGCAGACTGCCCCAACTCCATTTTTCCTGTAAGCTCTGTGCAGTTTTACAGAATATGAGGATTTGTTTTAAGAAACTCATTATGTTACAATAGAGATGCCATATATTGAAAATTTGTCAGTAGAAAAGATTATGCATGGAAATGTGACAGAAATAGTGACAACAAAAATCAGTCCAGAATGGAATCCTAAAATACACCAGTGTTTATTGGCCAGGGACAGAACAAGAAACCCATAAAAGACAGTAGGGGTGGAGTAGGGGGAGGGGGTTGGGGAAGGACCAGGAAGATAGAGACAAACCAGAAAAGTTGACTTGTAGTGGAAGCCTCCATGGTCTAGGAACGCAGCTAAGCGGTAGAGCACTTGCTTGACTAGCTTTCATGACAGGGTTTGATCCCGGGGGTGTGTTGGGGAACCTTCCTATCCCTCAGACCTTTCATCCTTTCTAGTAGTACAGGATATGTTCTAGACTCATACATTTTATTCCCAGACCGTTAAAAAAGCAAAACAAAACAAAACAGCTGTTTCTCCAAGGCAGTCCTGATTATTAGAAAACAGTAGTATCAGTCACAATCTACTGGGCAATAGTGATTATTAATTGTTTCTAGGTTTTTCAATAAAGAGAACTATGAATATATATTTTGTGTTTTAAAAGAAAATAGATCCTGAATTCAGTATTTCCTACTCAAATTTAGGTTTTTACTACTTTGATATTATATATATATATTTTTTTTTCTTATGTTGAAAATCTTCTTAAAATGACATTAACATTGTTACAAACTTGCCTTATCCTAATGTATATAGTTTCAGAATAACAATATCAATATTATTAACAGAGAATAAAGTCACTTGAAATAATTGCAGTATTTACCTTGTATCAAATTATAGTGATTTAGCTTTTCATATTTTTCCAAAATATTTAATCTGGTTTTCACAACTTTTTATTTTTATACTCATATCATTTTATACATTGATATTTGTACAACTATTGTAAACAGAATGAAAATAAGTATAATTATCATTTGGCAAACTCCCGACTCCACAGATCAGAGAATTATGTAGGTATACCAGCAAGCAGCCCAAAAGAGTAGCTTTTTGGATGCCGTAGAAACCAAGTAATATGTTTTACTGAGTTATTAGAAATCCTCAGTAAATCAAAGAACTATCAGGAGCACTCCTATTATAATAATCCTTGTTTGGGTGTGCAAATATAAGCAGTTATTTCTTAGACTTTTTCTTAAACTTTTATTTAAATATCATTTATCATTTATTTAGATATGATAGTCTGGTGACACAAGTACATATGTTACAGTTTGATTATTCTCAAAAGTTCATGTGTTGGAGACTTAATCCCCAATTAATCAACTAATTGCATTTGGAGGTAGAGTCTTTGGGAAGGAATTAGGATTATTTGAGGTCATGAGGATGGTGACCCCATAGCAGCATTAGTGGCTTTATAAAAAGAGGAAGGGAGATCCAAGTTAGGGCATGTAGTCTGTCTTGCTGTGTACCAACTTCTGGCTTGTATGATGAAATAGGACCTCCCTCTCAGATGCTAAGCAGATGCTACACTGTGTTCTTGTACTTTCTAGCCTCCAGAACCACAAGCCAGATAAATTTCTATTCTTTAAGTTATCTGGTTCAGGTTTTTGCAACAGCAATAGAAAATGGACTAAGACACACATAATTTATTAATAAATATGCATTTGTTGAGTGTATGTGCTCATGGGTAAAATGTTGAGTATGAACTTACAGAGGAGGTATGTATTTTTAGAATTTACTTTAAATTTATGTTTTAACATATGTCATACAAAGTTCATAGTTCTACTCCCTGGTGCGTGTGTGTGCGTGTGTGTGTGTGTGTGTGTGTATGTGTGTTGTAGATGGACACAATATCTTTATTATTTTATTTTTTTATGTGGGTGCTGAGGATTAAAACCAGTGTCTCACACATATTAGGCAAGTGCCCTACTACTGAGCTACAACCCCAGCCCTACTCCCTGGCTTTTTAAAATTTAAAGTAAACCTATACTTCCAAGAATGATAGACTGTTAATATATAAATAAGTTAAATTTTTTCTTCAATTATTTATGGTTATCGAGTGTTATTTCCATCTAAAATGATGTAAATAGCATGAATTATATACATATAATTAACATGAATTATGTATCTGATAAGATAAAAATGGTATTGACATCTGCATATTAGCTTATCAAAATACATTACTAGTATATAATCAATATATTAATATGCATCAATATGCAACATTAGCCTATTATATCAGTGTTAGTGTGAGAAGCATTATAAAGTCTACTTTTACTGTGTAGGTTGTTGATCTGTCTGCTAATGCATGTGGTCCCAGAGATATGTTAAAAAACTTGTTTTATAGTTATGATACTTCTATACCATAGTGGAAGCATGATGAGAAAATGATTTGTATTTCTAACAAAAAATGCCCATTTCAAAGCACCCTTTACAATCGTGAGTGATGGTGAGAGAAGACTCTCACACTGTCCATTATGATGCAGCATTTGTTCTGGGCAGGAGTTTACTCCTCCTTTCTGATTAGAAGTAAAATCCATGATTCTTTGTAATTTTCAAATCACATCACCCTATTATGTGTTTGAGTTTGTTATTTTCTAAACTGGTTGTCTGTTTTGTTTAGTCTTGAGCATTCATTTTGCATACACCAAATTAAATTGTCTACACATCCCTATGTTTGTGTGTTGGAAAATTAATCTTATTGGTCTTTGTCTAGACTAGTAATATCTGGAATATAAAAGTGAGTGCTTATTCCTAGTTACTTGTTAGCATATTTGTATTTTTGAAGGACCAGCCTGGGCAACTTGGTAGACACCTTCCCACACTCTACATCCTTAACCCCTGTCACAAACAAACAAACAAACAAACACCCTATGAATCTGTTTTCTGTTTCTATTGTTTCTCTTTGGTTCTAGTCATAACCTTTCCTCATATGTCCAATTATGAGGAATAATTATACATTTCAGTTATTTCTAATTACTTAAAATGTAGATTTTTTTGAGCCACAGATTGAAAAGATATTTGGAATACATATATTTAACGAGGAATCATATCCAGAATACATAATAAGGAAAATTTAATAGAAAAATGAGGAAAGATTAAAATAAAATTTCACAAAGAGAATGTTCAGATAGCTAGTAAATATGAGAAAATATTCACCTGCACTACTCGTGAATTACAAACTAAAAGCACAATGAGATACAACTGGCCCTTGAACAACATACATTTGAACTGTTGTGGGTCTACTTATATGCAGTTTTGTTTTGTTTGGAGATTTATAACAATTGAAAAAAATGCAGACGAACCATATAACATAGAAATATCAAAAAATTAAGTTAGGTATGGGGCTGGGGATATAGCTCAGTTGGTAAAGTGCTTGCCTGGCAAGCACAAGGCCCTGGGTTCAATCCCCAGCACTGCAAAAAAAAAGTAATATCATAAATGCATAAAATATAAATAGATAATAGTCTGTTTTATTCTGTAAAATATTACTAGCCCCCCCAAAAAAAATCATCCTAGTTTGAGTGCCTTCCCAGTTTAGGAGATGGAGAGACTGTGGCGTTTGTTGTGAAAGAAAAAAGGATGAGAAGGCAGCAAATACTCTGGGTCCTGGTGGAGTTCCAGTTTGGGGGAGTACATGTGCCACGTTATTATGGATGCTGTCCCTGTGAGGGGGATGTGGGAGTTCAAAGACAAAACAACATAGTTTGTCTTCTGCAAATGGACTGCAGGTGTGGACATGTGTAAATTTAAATATTGTATTTGCCTCTTTTTCTCTTTTTTTGACTCTCTGCTTCTTTTCATATGTTTGCTTTGTTTTCTGTGTTGTACAGTCCCAACCTTCTCAGATTTTTGGTTTCTACTTCCGTATAGTTTCAACTTTTACTTGGCTCTCATATCTTCTTTAACTCACATTTCAAAAGACCTTTTAGCATCATTGCCCGTCATCAACTGACAGCTGCCCACTGTGTTTCTGTTAAAATACCTAAAAGTAAGAACCTTGTCTAATTCACTTCCCTTCTTTTCTCCCAAGGCCTCCAAATTCTAAAAAAGTCTCTATTGGCTGCCCTTGAATCCATTGTTCATCTTCTGTTGGGAGAAGGGGAAAAAAGTCCCTAGGCAGAGCAAATTCCTGTAGAGAAAAGGCAGTGATTGGGCAAGCAGTGGTCTTCTTTTGTATGTCTTTATTGCTTAAAATTATATGATTTATTGAAATTGTAAAAGCTTAATTTGTGAAGAAATGGCATGAACCCCTGTGACTGGTGGAATGAGAGCAGGGAAAGCTGTGGAAGCTAAAGTCAGAGAGATAGCCTGCGCCAGATTACGTGGAGCCTTGCAGGCTGTGGAATGGAGCTTGAAATACACACACCCTCACATGATTTATATTACTATATGTAAAATTTGTATCTGATTTCTTCAAATATATCACATTTATTCAAATATAAGAGATACATGGGGAAGTCTAAAAGGTTACTTACCAAATTGATAATAGCTATGTGTCTCTGGGGAAAGCATGCCAAGACCAGGACTAAGAATTGGAATTGTGAAATTCAAAGTTAGTTAAAAGAGGAGGGGTCAGCCAGTTGAGACCTGGAGGTCTAGCTTCTAGGCAGTTCCTCTGGATCCTGGGACTCACTAGAACATAGGCTGAAACTGTTAATTCAGTCTTTTTAAAAAATATTTCTCAGTAGCATGTTCCTTAATAGTTATAAAATTTCAGTTATAGTATGATAAAAGTAGAGAATGGAATATAAGGCAAAGGCCCTTAAAATAGTAAAGGAGATTATTAGTATAGTATAACTATTTTTTTAACGAGAATTGTAAGATTTTATTATAATTTTGAAGTATATACAATCTAATTTGAATTAATTTTGTCAGTTGACCATGTCCTAACGCAGTACCTATGATAAAAATAATCTCAATCATAATCTAATGTTATGGATATAACTTACAAATGTTGACAGCCAAGGTCATATGTAGTGAATAAAGAATTTTATTTATTGCCATGTTTATGGACATGATCTATTCAATTTTAAACTTAGCATATGGTACATGAGGTTGATAAGAAATTGCATGTGTTTCTAAGTATTTTTGTAATGAAAGACAAAGTTTTTAGGAACTTACAAGTGGCTGAACTGAATTTGAAAACACTTGAAGGAGACGAGAAAATTTTGATGAAAAATTAAAAGAATCAAAGAAATGAATCCCTTTCAATTTTCAAAGATACATTGGTTTAAAAGACTTAAGAATGAGAAGTATAACAATAAAAAGTTCGGAATAATGTGAAAAGAGTGTACCACAGGAAATTACAATGATGGCAACTAACATAAACTCGGATGCTTTGTCATCACGTGTGCTTCCTGTTTCAGATATGTTTGGTATTCAAATATCTGTCATATTTGCCTTTCAGTGACATTCAGCAGGTTCAAGATAG
Source organism: Glaucomys volans (assembly GCA_020662805.1). Taxonomy (NCBI): domain Eukaryota; kingdom Metazoa; phylum Chordata; class Mammalia; order Rodentia; family Sciuridae; genus Glaucomys; species Glaucomys volans. Next base: position 185,377 of record JAJEJO010000634.1, read on the forward strand.
ACTTTCAGTCATATCTTTTAGTAATAAATTTTTAAGATTTTTGTAATTGTCCTTATTAAATGTTATATCTGAGAAAAATGTTGTTGCTCATTTTGATGAAATATGTAAATCAATAAAATGTGCTAAATATTCTTTTTAAAATTACTGAAATTTGATTGAATAGATTGGTGTATTTTTTGGATTTTTGGTGCCACTAATAAGCAACACTTGGTGATTCTGAGAAATCAGTGTTCTGTAATGCATCTTTGCCATATCCGTTTTGACATGAGAGAATTGGAGAAGAGAATATGAAACAACATTGATTGAAAACATCTAAGTTAAAACAAATTAGTTTCAGATATCAGGGATTCTCATTTATTTTTGTCTGGCAAGTTCATCTGAAATTGTGTGGTTTGGGTCTTCTTTTCAACCTGTATCCTGAAACAGATTCCTTTGAATATAATTTACTTGCTTTGTATTATTTGTGATTATGTTTTCAATTTTTACAGTGTTTTTTAACTAAAATTTTTTCTTAATTTCCCTAGGGAGTTGGTATCTCAGTGCATGGACAATTCCGAGTGGCTACTGAGAAGTCTCTTTTTGCAATGCCAGAAACAGCAATAGGTAAAAAATAATTTTTTTTATGATTACTTTCAGAATCATCTTCTTTTGAAACACTTAAGATTATACTGTTGTTGAAGGAATGAATTAATTGAATCTTGTGTGAGATACAACAGTGAAAGAAAGGTTGGAAATATTATGAATAACTTCATGCTAATAAAGGAAAGCAAGGGGCTAGGGTTGTGACTCAGTGGTGGAGTGCTCGCCTAGTATGCATGAGGCTCTGGGTTTGATCCTCAGCACATACAAATGAAATAAAGGTATTGTGTCTGCCTACAACTATATATGTATGTAAAAATAAAATAAAGGACAGCAAGCAAGAAAACAAGCAAGGTAAACCTCATAGTAGCTCTAGCTTTACACCTTGAGTTTCCAGGCCTGGTGTAGTCCCTCATTTGAGAAAGTTAAGCTAAGAGGCCAGGAAAACCAGGGCATATACAATTCCCAGAAGAGAGGACCACAGAGGAGATCGAGTTGCAGAAAGAGAAAACTCTGGGGATCTAAGAGATTCTTGTTTAAAGAGAAGGTAGCCTAATTTCAAGCCCAGGCTCTGTAACAGAGATCAGGCAGAGGAAGTAGAGCCAGCAAGGGAGCCTGGAAAGATGCAGCCACTGGGGGCAGTGGGAGTGTGTTTGTTCTGGAAGGGAAGAATGTATTTCAGGATGGAAGGGTGCTTTCACTTGGGCAGAATACCATTGAGTCTCTGGACAGGAAGGAGAACAGAATGTTGGGCAATTGAAAGGCCAGAATGACTGGGGTTTAGTGACTAGTAAGAAATTCAGTTGAAAAAATGATCAAGGGCCCTGAAGGATTTTGATAAAGATGATTGTTCTTATCCAAGGGAATCAGGCAACTGTGAGAGGTTTTTAAGGAACAGAGTACAAGACTCTGATCAAAATTTGTGTTTTAAAAAGATCACCCTAGCTAAGAGAAGGTGTCAAGGTAGATGATTGTTCCCTTTACTGAGATGGGCAATGACAGGAGTGGGGAAGGTCAGGAGTTCAGCTTTAGCCCTAGCAGGTGTGCTAACAGGTATTTCTGTTTATAGGAGTGTGCTGCTTATTTTCTTAATTATAGGAACTCTTTGTCCAGTAGAACTAGAAAGAATTTTTAAGGGTTTGTTTTTATCTCAACTTCATTACATTAAGCAATCTTAGAATACCTATATGAATTAAATGACTAGAGCATCACAGTTGTTTAAGAAGTTCTTAAATACCAAAAAGTAGTGTACTGGCAACTATTTGTATAGATACTACTTCCAGTTGTTACAAGTAGAAAAGGAATTTTAAAAATATCAATGGCTAAGGAAAGAGTAAATTCTTATCTTTTTTTGTCATTTTTGATTTCAGGACTGTTCCCTGATGTGGGTGGAGGTTATTTCTTGCCAAGACTTCAAGGAAAACTGGGTTACTTTCTGGCATTGACAGGATTCCGACTAAAAGGAAGAGATGTGTACAGAATAGGAATTGCTACACACTTTGTAGATTCTGAAAAGGTAATTGGATATTTACTTGGCATGTGGAGGTACTATAAATGGTTGAGATAACAAGTTTCATGGCTGTTGAATGACTGAGATAACAGAATTCATGGCTATGAATTCTGATTTATTGCTTTTAGCTGTACAACTATTTCATTAGCTTTTTTGTTGTGACCTCAAGACTTGATAAGAACTTAGAGGAGAAAAGGTTTATTTTGGCTTACAGTTTCAGAGGTTTAGTGTGTAGTCAGCCAACTCCATTCCTCTGGGCTGGGGTGAGGAAGAACATCCTGGCAGAAGGGCATAGCAGAGGAAAGCAGCTCAAGACACGGCAACCCGGAAGCAGAGGACTTTGCTCACCAGGGACAAAAAATAAACCCTCAAGGCACACCCCAATGACTCACCTCCTCCAGCCATACCCTAACTCCTTATAGTTACCACCGAATTAATCCATGTTAATAGATTAAGCAACTCTCATAATCTAATCATTTCACCTCTGAACATTCTTGAATTGTCTTACACATGAGCTTTTGGGAGACACCACATATCTAAACCATAACATCAACTTTGGAGAAGGTGCTTAAGGTTTCCAATTCTGTTTCCTCATGCAAAATGGAGATGATAATGCCTGGATTCAGGGCTGTTTTGCCTGGCATCTGTAGTGAAAAAAATCTAAATTTAAAGATAAGCTTTTATGAAGACATTTCTAAAGGATTCTGTTAGTTATAAGTTTCCCCAGTGCATTTAAAATAATTGAATTTGTAAAATATTATCTTGACTTTTATTTATTTCTTGTGGTTTTGGAAATTGAACCTAGGACCTCATATATGGTAGGCAGTTGCTATACCACTGAGCTACATCCCCAGCCCTGGTCTTGACTTTTCTTAAACATATCTGTCTTATACAAGGAATCCATGTTACTTATCTTTGTCTTTTTGTTTTAAATAGTGTGGCCAATTTTCTTAGTGTAGGATAGCATAGTAGCAAAGAGTATGTAAATAGCCTCAGATTAAAATCTACCTTAAATTTAGCCTCTCTGGCTTCCAGATTTTCCATCTGCAAAAGGGAGATGATAGTAATTCCATAATAATTAAAACTCCTTGTGTTACGTGTAACAAACTAAAACAAAACAATTTGAGGTGATTTTGTCCCAGAGTTCTCAACAAGAAGTCTATGATTTATTCTACTTTGGCTTGCTTACCCTGACTGAACTAACTCATCTCACCCTTGAAGCATATGGGTGGGTGGAATACACTGATTGACCCACCTGTCCTGAATAATGCACTTTATCTTTGAAGCTGCAGGGTGAAGTCCACTTCTCAGAAAGTATGTGGTCTTCAATTGAATATCTGATCTTGAGGAAAAGGTGTTTTGGGATAGGGGAAGGAATGTTATAAAAATTAAATTAGAAAATTTTTGTTACATGCTTAGTCTAATAACTGACATATAGTAAGCATTCAGATTTTAACTATTAATATTTTAACACAGCACTGTGAATTTCTTTCTTTCTTTCTTTCTTTCTTTCTTTTTTTCAAGAGTTAACCAGAGTTTTCACTGAGAATTTCTTGTATTACACAGGATGTCCCACTGTACCCATGTACCTACTTTCTAACATTCTGTTTGGGGCCAGAGATTGCATTGACCATCGGATTATTGTTCAAATTCCTAAGGACTGTTAAAAAATTATAATTCTTTAATGTCACGATCCTCTCTGACCTACCAGCCATTAATGAACTAGTTGAATAGCATAAAAATGTATTATTTGCTTGCTAATAGAATTCTCTTCATTAACTTTATAAATTGGCTGTGACATTTTTTATGTTAGTAAACCTTGGCCTTGGTCCGTTATGGATTCTATGAGGTGTGTGAAGTATATGAAATTGAAGGTTGCCCCTGTATATGGTATGAGGGCCTTCCATCCCATTTGGTTCAAGTTTCAGATCTTCCTGTTGTGGGTATCCTCAACCACATTGAGTAAGCAGCTGTTTCATCCTTCCCTTAAGCCCTGGGCATTCCATTGTCCTCTGGAAGGACACTCTTGATTATAGTGGAACTTGGTAAGGACAGGAGAGAGAGCTGATGTGCAGCCCTTTTCTCTCTTTGTCGGCTTGCCCAATAATAACATCAGTAGCAGATAAACAGCCATTCTTAGGATCTATAGAAGATACAGAAATGAATAATACACATTGAAGATGGGTTTAGAGGTGGTACAAAAGGTAGATAAACATCTGTCTCATCTGGCAGTGTAAAGCGTGACAAGTATAAAAATAGAGTATGTACAAAGAAAGTACTCAACAGAATGAAAGGAGGGAGAACATACCTGTGAGAAAGGACTAGAAGGCCTTAAGGTGAGTATCATCAGAAAAAGGCAAATAGAGGAAATAAACATAAATAAAATAAATAAACCTCATGGCCAGGAAAACATTAGCTATATTTTAGAAATAGTGAAAAGTCCCATTTAGCTGTAGAATAGATACGTGAGTGACTAGATGGAGAGGTAAGTGGCAGTGATGACAGGTGGCCCCAGTCAAGTACGGCAATCTTACTTAAAACTAATTTTAAATAAAATTTATAAATCAGATCTTTGGTTACAATACAGGTTGAGTATGTTTTATCTGAAATGCTTGGGACTAGAAGTGTTTTGGATTTTGGATTAGGAATACTCAACTTGTGCCACATTTCACGTGCTCTTTAGTTTCTTCTATCTCTTATCTGTTCCTGCTAAGGCAACATTTGCTGTGTGGGAATGTGTGCATTCAGCTTCAGTCAAAATTTCTGGCTTAGTTTGAGAGCATCGTAACTTTAAGACAAGGATTCTAACAAAGAATGAGAGATTTGGAAAAAAAGAACAAAAGTTAATTTAAAAAGACTTTCTGTGCGGTTTCAAATATGTTTACCTTTTTATTTCCCCCTTTAGGTGGGCATGTTAGAGAAAGATTTGGTAGCATTGGAATCTCCTTCAAAGGAAAAAGTTGCAGCTGTCTTAGATACCTACCATACACAGGTGATCTTGTCAATGCTTTTACCCTAAGCTTTAATTTATGGGGAAAGTGATTAAAAACTTAGCTGCTGGTAAATAGTATAGTTTGTGAATGTAAATAAATATACCGGGGATTGATCTACTTTAAAGTGTGTTGGGAAGGACGTGTTTTGTCATTAGGGTAGTCATCTGATAAGATGACTTCTTTTTTTTAAAAAATTTTTTAGTTGTAGATGTTCATAATACATTTATTTTATTTATTTTTACATGGTGCTGAAGATTGAACCCAGTGCTTCACATGCGCTAGGCAAGCACTCTACCACTGAGCTATACAACCCCAGCCCCAAGATGATTTCTTACTATGGAACTGCACAGTTTGTCTCCTCACTGCTAGAGAACCTCAGCACATTGCCTTGCAAGGGCATTTCACAACACAACTTCGCACTTCTGTAATGGAGGTTCAGTGTTCATACTATTTTGTGGAGTTGCTAAATATATATCTATAATAATATATTTTAGTGTTCAGTTTAATTCTTTACTTACATTATCTCACTTAAATTTTCTTATAAAAGCCAAGTATAAAAATACTGTGCAACTCTAATTACACATCTTGATTGAACACATGTTTTTCCAAAATGCCACTAAAATTGTAATGGGAAATAAATTTTAAAAAGCATGAAACCACGAAGTCAAATGTAACAGAAGAGGAGACAATGGCAGACATGAAATGTCAACATTCTGGAAGCTTGAATTCTAGGATGAGTTTATTTTCCTTTTTTTTTTTTTTTGTGGCACTAGAAATTGAACCCAGGGCCTTACACATGCCAGACAGATATTCTGCCACAGAGCTGCATCCTTAGCCCAACATTCTGGGAGCTTGAAAGCAGAAGGATCAGAGCAGCTTAGACCTGAGAATGCTAAAATCATCCTTCAATGTGGGAAAGCCAGTAAGAAGTCAGCTGATTCCTATTGTAGAACCTTTCAAAAGAGCCAGGGCCCTCTGAAGATTGGGTTATGGTGCTAGGGCTATAACTCAGTGGAAGAGTGTTTGCTTAGCCTGTTCAAGGTCCTGGGTTCAACACCCAGCACTGGAAAAATAAGACAGATTGAAGCATGGAGTAGGGAAGAAAAGCAGGAAATTTCTTTTGCTTTTTTTTTTTGTTGTTGTTGCTATTTTGTTTTTGTGATAATATGGTTCACTATCTTGCCCAGACTCTGGGCTTAAACTCCCAATTCTCCTGCCTTAACCTCCCAAGTCACTGGAGTTAGAGGCATGGTGGTCCATGCTAACTTGTAAGTTTCTAAAAGCAGAACTCTAGAAGTCTTCCCTCTGTGTAACCAAGAGCAACTATCTTCACATAGCCTGGAAACAGAGTAGACACTTACTTCTATAGACCAAATCAGACAGGTCTAGCTGCAGGCAGGTGTGGTTGAGGTGCTGTATTGTTATTAGCTGGAACGTACTAAATGGGAAAACCCATACCTGCAGTTGACCTAGAAAACCAGCATGTACATATAAAGTTTCCTAACTTTAGATCTTCACAGAAAAACAAGTATTACCAGGGCAAGAGTAAGAAATTTAAAATATAATAGCAAAAATGAAAAAAACCCATAACAGATAGATTAAAATTGACATTGAAGAAAACTCCAGGATAAGAGGAAGAAAAGGATAATGAGATGGAAAATGAGGAGATTGGAAGTCCAACGTGTGATTATTAGGAATTCATTACAGAGAAGACAAAACTATGAAATATTTAGAGAAATAGTACAAAAAAGTAATCCAGAACTAAATAACTCAAGTGCAGATTGATAGGGTCACTGAGTGTTTGGTGATGTGAATATAGAGTTTTTGAGGATTCTATCCATTTTTGTCAGAGCATTTAACGGTCTTTCACTTTATCAAATTGGTAAACATGAATTGGATTATGGCATATGGAGATTGAAGGCCTTACCAAAGAGTTCTGTTAAATGTGTAAGTATTAATCTGTAGGGAAGTCATCTTGGATTTATTCAGTACTTTTGTCAGTGATTTAGGTGAGAATGTTGACAGCATTTTGAACAAATTGATTTGAAACTAAGAAAATAAGTTAGGTAAAAGTATATGAATGTAAAACACTTTGAGTTTAGAGCAATCTATTTAATAGTATCTGTTTGAAATTTAAAAAAAGTTTTTGTTGTTGTAGGTAGACACACTATTTTATTTCTTTATTTTTATTTGGTGCTGAGGATCAAACCCAGTGCATCATACATGCTAGGCAAATGCTCTACCACTGAGCTACAACGCCAACCTGAAATTAATGAACATAAGTGAGAACCACCCAAAGTACTAAATTCATAAGTACTATTTTCTCTCTGGAGGTCAGAGCTGCAGGGACCTCAGGAATAAAGTAGGAATTTCCAGATCAGATAAAAGTTGGCAGGATGACCTCCCAGGTCCCTTAAAATCCCTAAACTCACAAATATATTTAAATGATAATGTGTTGCACATAAATGACATACAAATAAAAACATAAGGATGTTTTGCCTTGGCACTAGTGAGAACTAGAGTACTGTATCCCATCTGCATTTTGAGCACATGATGGTATGTGAAATGGTTAGATGTAATTTGACTGAAAGTGATTATGTCACAAAGTGTATCATTAAATATAATGTAATTTTTAAGGATTTTAAAATTTTTTGAGTTACTTCAAATTATTTCTTTTCAAACAGTCCAAGATTGACCAAGACAAGTCTTTTATACTTGAACAACACATGGACAAAATAAACAGGTATTTAAAAAGACATCTCGATGTATTTATTCCTTTGGAAAGACTCTATTAAATTGAATTTGCTAACATTGTAATTATGTTATATTTGGCAATATACTGAATTCTGTGATCATATAGCACAATGTGTGCTTTTATTTTCACTTACATTTGAAAGTAACTTTTGCCTCCTCTTTTAGAGAGAAATAATCATTCATGTTTAACTAATCTTCCATGCTTATTTAATGCAAGTTTTTTTAAGTGGGGAAGAAAGGCTAGAAAATAATAATTGAACTAACTTTTATCTTTGTAAAATCATCTTCTCTGAAGGTCTTATTAAGGCATCCAGCAAAAGGTTTTGTGTAGTAGTGATTTGAGAAATTAATAGACTGGCCTAAGGAAATAAGAAGAAACTGATGGAAAATAATAAGTCCATCTTTAGAAGCATCAGGTTTTCTTCAATTGAGACATTTATTTATATAGAAGTACTATGGATGTAAGAAAGCAAATGAAAAGGGAAGATTTAGGTTTTGTTTTGCACTAATGATGATAGCCTGCCAAGCCCTTACCCAGGGAAGTAATGTTCTGTTTCATTGTCCTGTAGAATAAGTTAAGAAATTCTTCATTATTGCAGTGGGATTGGGGGAAGCCTGTGTTCAGATTCTTTGTTGTCTTGAAAATTGGAAATCACTTGCACATTGGTGAAAATACCTTTCCTTTTTTTATAGTTGTTTTTCAGCCAACACTATGGAACAGATTATTGAGAATTTACAGCAAGATGGTTCACCTTTTGCCCTGGAGCAGTTGAAGGTAATGCATGGATTCTTTCTTCTCTGATTATGGTAAAGTCAGAATGGGGAAGTCTCTCTGAGGGGTATCAGTGCCTTGTGGTGGTGGTAACCTAAGGTCTGGGAAGCAGTTCTAGTAAACATTGACCTAAACACAAGTGCTCAGTCTGCCTGCCTGCTCATGAGGGCATAGCCAAGCTGGGATTATATCCTTTGAATTGTACAGATAAGGACTTTAGTAACCATGTTTCATTTCTAAGTAGTCCTTCTTGTCCTATGGGGGAGGCTTTTAGGAAGACTTTTATCAGAAAGGTTGGGTCACTGAGGAATAGTCACCTGATGATACATTGAAATTATGATATTCATTGATGAATTCTGTTTAATATGAAATACTTTTTAAGCAAGAGGTTTAATGGAAACGTGATCCTATTTAAAGTAGAAAGAGATTACATTTACTTACAGTAGCTAAGTCTGAAGTAGTGTTTCCGAGTTAAGGACTCTTTGATCTTTCTACAGAATAACTGATAACAGAGGAAAAGCCAGTTTTGTATAAATGTGTACACAACTTAATATTGACATTGTTGAACCTCCCATATGTTTATGAAGCTTGATATTTCAGATTTCTAGACAGTTAAAAAATATATTTTCTTATATTTAAAAGGTGGTTTAGCTTGTCTTTATCTGGCAGTATTTTTCTATTTATAGAACTAGTGATAGCACTTCAGTTCTCAGGAAACTCACTGACAAAAAATTTTAATAGTCTTACCTGTAAAGATGAAAGACTTTCTTCATTGTTACAGCATTGTTAAAGAGGAAATCCCAAGTTATTTTGTCTCCTAGAATCTTATTCAGTATTGGAATTTTATTTACTTTCAAAAATAGGCATAAATTAAAGTAGGTAGACCATCCATTTGTTTCCATAATCACAAAAAGATATTGTCATTATTAACAACTTTTAGTACTATTTGCATAAACATAGATAATTATATATCAAAGATTCTGATTTTAAATTGGTTCTGTCTTTTATATAGCCACATAGAAACTAGTGTCCATGAGGCCAGGGACATGCACAGTAATGGAGCCTTTGCCTACCACACATAAGGTGGTGGGTTCTATTCCTAGAACCCACAAAACAGCGTTCATGCTGTTTCTTCCCAGCAGTAGGACCTAGTTAAGTACATTTGGCAATTAAGTTGCTTTTACCAACTTCATTTGAATATAGCCATGTAGCACATCACTTCAGACTGTATGATATCACTTTAAAGCATACAGATATGCTATGTTATTTTAAAACCACTGGCCTACCCCCAAAACCAAAGAATAGGAACTTGGTGGTCTTTCAGTTCTTTCCATTCATCTGGCCATACAATTATTCAGAGAGTGCTTGCTAAGCCACCCATCTCATCACCATAAGTGCTGTCATTGGAAGCATGGATTTTCATTTTAATGTGGCTCCAAAATATTATTATCTGCTGGGAGCAACATGTGGGCCTAGCTACAGGGCTCCTTTTAACTAAGTGAACTAGAAACACACCAAAAAATAAATGATTCTGAAGTAAGAAATTTTTTTTTATTTGTTCAAAAGTTTATAGATCAAATGTTTGGACAAATTTTAGAGAGATTCTAACATCTCTCTCTATAAGCCTCTGGGATTGCTTCTCAGCTGAGCGGATTGTCAAGGATAGAAATCTTCCTTCTGTAGGACCTAGTCTGTGACTAGTAGATAACTAGCAGATAGTTGCCACTGCTGCTCTATCTCTTGACTGTTCCTTTGTCTCCAAGATTGTCTATGAGAAAAGACATGCTTTGGGGGCAGGTATTTAAATAAAAACAGATTTTTAAAAATATTTTCTTATATTATTACTGCTAATTGCTATAGGATAGTTATGAGGTTTAAAAAACAAATACAGGTAAGTTATAAATTCTTTAAACTGATGGAATCTTCGTAGGACTTTATTTTATGATTAATAATGTCTTTTCTTGAATTTTCCTTCAAAGTCCCCCTATACTTTCATTTTTCTTTCAATCCTTAAGGTTGGAATTCCTCAAACCTCCTTTTAATTCCTCTTTTGATATATGTTGTTCATAGTGCTAAACAGTCAGTTAAGCTAGTGGGTTATTTAAGTGTCCTGGGCAATAGGTGAGTGACTTACATTAGGAAACCTTAAAAACTTTAACCAAAGGCTCTAATCACAGCTCTCTCTGGTGTGTATGTGTGTGTGTGTGTGTGTGTGTGTGTGTGTGTGTGAGAGAGAGAGAGATTGTGTAAGGTATGTATAATACAAAATTTATACCTTAACCATTTTTAAGTACAGAGCTCTGTATTGTTTAGTATAATCACACTGTTGTGCAACCAGTTTCCAGGATATTCGCATCTAATAAAACTGAAATTCTATTATATGCGTTAAACAACAATTCTGCCTTTTCACTCCCCCTGGAAGTCTCTACTCTACTTTCAGCTTCTGTGAATTTTAGTGCTCATGTAAATGAAATCATATAGAACTTTTCCTTTGTGACTGCCTTGGAATTATGTCCTCAAGGTTCATCCATGTAGTGGCAGGTGCCAGAATTTCCTTCTTTTCTCTCAAAGGCTGAATATCACTCCATTACAAGGATATGTCATATTTTGTTTACCCATTCATCTGTTAATGGATACTTGGATAGCTTCCACGTTTTCGCTATTGTGAACAATACTCCTGTGAACATGGGTGTCTATTTTTGGGACCATGTTTTTAATGTTCTGCATATGTACCCATATGGATCATAGGGTAATTGTTTTTCATGTTTCAGGGAGTAACTGTACTATTTTCCATGTAGCTGTTCCATTTTATATTGCCACCAATAGTATGAGGGTTCCATTTTCTCCAGATCCTTACCAACACTTGCTATTTTTGACAGTAACCATCCTAATGTTTTAGATGATAGCTCATTGTAGTTTTGATTTGAATTTTCCTAGTGATTAGTTCTTAAGTATCTTCCCATGTTTATTGATATACAAATGTATATCTTTGGATAAATGTTAAGTCTTCTGCCAATTTTTTAATTGGGTTTTCAGGGGTTTTTTGTGTTGACTTATAGGAAATGCTTCCAGCAACCCCCCCTTTTTTTTTTTTGGCCAAGCATTCTACTACTGAGCTAAATCCCCAGCTCACTCTTCTATTTGAATCTCCCTTTTCTGGTGATGAGACTAGTGAGCTTGCCAACATAAAGAAGGTTCAGGTATCCCTTTGCAGTATAAACAAAGGAGCATGCAAAGAAGAAAATCAGAGTCTTTCCTCCTACCCTTAAGCCCCTGGTAAGGACACTAAGCCAAGGAAGGAGATCTAAATGGACTACCAATCCTTAGGTTCTTGGCCAGAGACAGAGAAACAAGAAGTCCATGGCCAGAGACAGAGAAACAAGAACAGGGAGTAGTAGGTTTGGTTTATATCCAGGAAGGTGGTCCTGAGTGAATGGCCACGGAAGCCACTTGTCTTTGACTCATTTAAGTGTATTCTTTGTTATTGATAAAGCATGGCCTTTTGTTAAAAGTTTAGAGAGAGGGCATATATGTTCCTTCTAGTATTAGAAAATTCACTTCTTCATGATTTCTTCTTTCTAGTTATCAATGTGACATTATGCATTTGTTTTAAAATACCCAATTTATCAAGAGTAAATGATGCACAGTTTTGTACCCAAAGAAGTTAGCATACAGGAATATGAGCAAATTCTGAAGGATTTATGTACCAAAAAAGGGAGGGATGGGAAAACTAAGAGTGATAGCCAGAACATAGATTTTAAAAAAGAGCAAAATACTAAAAAGAGAAATTAAACCTGAAAAGATTACTCATCTTTATATAAACTTTGAGAATTATTCATATAATATACTGTTTCAACATTAAGTGGCAGGCTTTCATTCATAAAGAATTAACTGTGAAAGGAATTTTTCTCCTACTGTAAATAAATAGAAAATTGGACAAAATATATGAAAATCTATGTATGTACCTGAGAGAAGGGAGATAAAGGTTTTGTCTACTTTCTTTCTGGAGGGATTTCCAGAATATTCATCTGTATGTGTTTTAGGTAAAACTCCACAAGACCAAGGAAAGAGTCATAGGAAAGCAGTGGGCTGAATAAGGAACAATGCTCATTTGGGTCTGGGTTGAGTGCACTTTCCTATCAGCCAGAAGGTTCACACCTGATTTACACTAGAGCAAAGGCTACTTTAAAGTCCCCAGGTAATTCAGTGAGGGAAAGATTGTCTTTTTAACAATGGTTCTGTAAGGATTAGATATCCATATGCAAGGGAAAAAAAAAACTTGACTCTTACCTTGCACCATATGCATTTCAAAATAGATTGTAAAGTACTACAACTCACCACTTAAAAAAGAAAACAGAAATGAATTCTGTTGTGAATTGGGTTAGCCAAGATATATTTTTTTAATGCAAGAGCATGAACAGCAAAAATAAATAAATAAATTGGTAAGACAATCCTTATTTTATTTTATGTTTTGCAGTGCTGGAGATTGAACCCAGGGCCTTGTACATGCTAGACAAATGTTCTACCACTGAGCTACAGCCCTACCCCTAGCAAGATGATCTTTAATATAATGAAATACTTTTTCTCTTTAGGAGACACAGTCAAGAAAATGAAGATAATTTCAAAATACATTTCTGATGAATGGACTTTAATCCACTATTTGTGTACTCTTACAACTTGATAAGAATATAAACAGCTAGCCGGGCCTGGTGGCGCACGCCTGTAATCCCAGCACTTGGGAGGCTGAGGCAGGAGGATCACGAGTTCAAAGCCAGCCTCAGCAACTTAGCGAGGCCCTAAGCAACTCAGTGAGACCCTGTCTCTAAATAAAATACAAAATAGGGCTGGGGATGTGCCTAGTGGCCGAGTGCCCCTGGGTTCAATCCCCAGTACCAAAAAAAAAAAGAATATAAACAGCTTCTATGAACATTTTTGTATATGTCTTTTGGTACTGAAATCATCAGACATGCATATATTCATCTTTATTTCTGTCAAATAATTTTCTAATACAGTGTACATTTACATTTGGGCACTAGTTGGTTCTACAAACTTACCAACTTGTGATATTATTTCTTTTTCATTTTAGTCATTCTCTGTGATTTGCATTCTCTCGCTTTTAATGATGCCATATAATGCACAGAAATTGCTAATTTTAATAGTAATCCAACTTACCCTTTTTTCTCCTTTATGATTTACTCTTTTGTGACCTGAGTAAGAAATCATTGGCCACCCCTGTAAGCTTTCAGATAATAGATGTGTTACTAAGTCTTCAGGATCCTCAACAATATTGGAAGCTAAAAGGCAATAGATCATTGTCTTCTATGTCAAGGGTCCCCAAGAACACCCCCAGGTTTGGTTGTCTGCTAGAAGGATTCAGGAGACTTCTGTGTAGTTGTACTCATGTTGTGATAACATACAAAGCAAAATCTGCAAAAGGAAAGCTACCTGGAAGAAACCAGGTGCAAGCTTCCAAGAGTCCTTTTTCATTAGAGTCACATAGGACTTTAATTCCTCTAGCACCTAGTTGAGACAAGACATGTGAAGTACTTTAGAGTCTTGGTGCACAAGGCTTTCTCTGGGGACTAGATATGTAAGCACTGTGCTTAGCACACACCAAAATTCCAGACATCCAAACGGAAAGCAGATGGTGAGTCTTCCATTCCACAAATGTATGATATTTAGGTCTATTGACTTCTCTTGATGATACGATTTTCTCTGTAGAGGACTTGATTTGCATTATTCATTGAATTTATCCCTAATATTTAAATGGTTTCAATGTATTTGTAAATAGTATCATTTTAAAATTTCATTTTCTATTTGTTGATATGTAGAAGTAAAATTGAAATTAAGTTTTGTATATTGACCTTATATCCAGTGACTTCTCTAAACTCATTGAGTCATTTATAGTTTCCAGATTACTTTGAATTATTTGTATATATACTTTACTTCTTCACTTCTTTTCCCTTTATCCTCCTCTTGTCCTTTTTTCTCTTCTTGTTACTCTGCCTTATTCTGATTGCTGCTTCCGCAACTGGACTCCCCGAACTTCCTACACTGCTTCACACCTCTAGCAAAATGTTCAACAGAAGTGATGAGATGATGGTCATCTTTGTCTTATTCCCAATCTAAGGGGGAAAGCTTTAAGAACATTAAAATTGTTGATTCCTATAGGTTTTCTTTGGAATTTTTTTTTAAATCAACATAAGGAAGTTCTTTCTAGTCTTAATCAGCTAAAAGGTTTTTTTGGTTAATTATTGGTTTGAATAAATGTTGGATTTTATCATTAATACTTTTTCTGCAGCTATTGGGATGATCATATGATTTTTAAAACTTTTTGTCTGTTAATGTGGTGTGTTACAGAGTAATTTTTTTTTTTTTTTCTAATGGTGCTGGGGATTGAACCGAGGGCCTCACACATGCTAGCAAAGAGCTCTGCCACTGAGCTATATCACCTGCCCACAGTAATAAATTCTTGATGATCAAAGTTTTTAATTTTGAAGAAGTCTACTTTATTTTTGTTTTCCTTTTTTTATGAATATTGTTTCTTTGTTCTAGATACATAAAATCAGTTTTCTCTGGTTCTCTAGAAGAGTTTGTGTAAATTCATTATCAGTGAAGCTACCTAGATCTGACGTTTCCTTTGTGAGGAGGTTCATATTTAGGAATTAAATTTCTGTAATATATAAAGAATGTCACTTTCATTTAAATTGCCAAAATTATTAGAAAAGTTGTTCATAATATCTTTTAATATCTGTAGAACCTGTAATATTCTCTTTTTTACTATTTCTTCTTTTTCTCTTCCCCTTTCACTATATCTATATGCTTTATTTTTCCATCTGTATATTTTCAGACTCAATATTGGTCAGAATTCATAGTTGTGGAAAAAAGAATACACATCAGATCTTCTAAGCAGAAGGAGTTCTATTAGGGAGCATAGGTAGCTCATAAAACTTTGGGACAGCCAAGAAAAAATAATATTTTGAACACTTAATTTTCTAGTCAAATTTAAATAGTTTTGCAGTATTGTAGGGACAATTTATCCCCTCTGACCTCTGTAATGCGGTAACTATATTAAATGTTTCACAAGTAGTTACCTTTTCTCTTTTATGAAAATTGTTTCTCTGGTTTACTTACAAAATTTTCTAGATGGTATTTTTAGCAGTTTGAAGAAAGTTTTTTAGAAATAGTGAATTTGAGGGCTGGGGATATAGCTCAGTTGGTAGAGTGCTTACCTTGCAAGTTCAAGGCCCTGGGTTCAATCCCCAGCACCGCAAAAAAAAAAAAAAAGAAAAAAGAAATAGTGAATTTGATTTCTTATTGAAGGGATTAGAAAGTTTACTTTATAGTATTTTAGTAGATTTGAAATTTGCCATAACTTTCTTCAGTGTGCAAAATTACACCCATGTATATTTATCCTATACTTTAATGTATTCCTTATATTTAGATAGGGAACAAGTCAGTTTGTTTCATTTGTCTTTTAAGCCTTCATTTCCTGATCATTGTCTCTGCTCTCTACTTGAAAGTCAATATCAACTCTATTTTAAATGCATTTTAAAAAGTAAAATGATCTAAATATACATGAATTCTAAACTTTAGAATTCTGTATTATTCAGGGTTCTTCAGAGAAACAGGACCAAAAGTTAATAGATTGTCTTTGTGTGTGTGTGTGTGTGTGTGTGTGTGTGTAATGTATATATTTAATATATAGAAATATGTTTTATAAGGTATTGGGCTCAAGCAATTATGGATGATAAGAAGTCCCATGTTTTGTTGTCTGTAAACTGAAGACCCAGGAGAGCCAGTGCTAGAGTCTGAAAGCCTGAGAGAAGGAGAGCCCAAATTTTAAAAATCTGAGATTGATATCCCAGCTCAAGTAGTCAAATAGAGAGGCCTAACCCATCTTCCTCCACCTTTGTTCTTTTCTTCAGTCTCTCAGGGGATTAGATGTTATCCGCTCACTTTGCTCAGTCCACTAATTCAAATGCTAAGCTCATCCAGAAACATTCTCACAGACATTCCCAGAAATTAGTGTTTAATCCTATATCTGGTCATCCCTTGACCTTTAAAGTTAACAGATCCTTTCTTTGAGGATTAAATCTGACAGCACCTAGACTTTTAGAAAGTGTTGTAAATGGCATCCTTATTTATTAATGAAAAAACTTGAAGGATCATTTTCTAAGATCACATAGTGAAAGGAAAAATAGGGGCATACCTATACATCTCTTTAGTCAACCCTGAGACCTACTAGATAGAATCTTTCTAATTGCATTGTGTTATTGAGTATTCTAGGAAAGGGAAGGAGGGAAAATAACATCTTGAGTTTTCCTATTGTTTAATCTTGGTAAGTCTTGAAAGAAGGTTCTTATCCAGCCGGCAGTGATTATATTGATACAATGCTCTTTGAGAGCAAGGACCATGTTCTGTTTATTATTGTCTCCCCAGAAATGTCTACTACAAAATAGATGATCCATATTATTGTTGTGTTGAGATTAAAATGTGAATTATTTTGATAAAAGTAAAGGAAAAAAAAGAAGTTTGTTCCTTGATGTATAGGAGACAATGTTTAATGAGTCAGATAAATTGATTGGAACACTGACCAGTATTTTACAATAAGAAACACGTTCACTGGGTTGTGTGGATACAAAATTGTATCAATATACATTTCTGGCATAGCTAAAGATGCAAGTCCTAATTGTTCATCAAATTTTCCAAAATAGTCTGTACTAACAAAGCCATATGATATGAGCTCCTTTGACTCTCTTCATCTTCCCTTTTTTGATTCTAACATGTTTCTCACTTCTTTGCCAAGGGAAAAGTTCCCATGTGCATTCTCGTTCCATCTTTTCCTTCCTCTAGAAACTAATTGCATCAATCATTTCCTTCTTTTAGTATCTTCAGGTTTACTTTCTTGACCTATGCCATTATTTTGAAAGCTTTTCTTCCCCTAAAAATATTGAAATACCTTCCTTTGATGTTGTCTTCCTTACTTTGTCTTCCCCTCACCATCAAAATTGCATGAGTTTTTAGTCATTTCTCTTCATTACCTGATGTGCTGTCCTCTTCTCCATCCTTTTTCTTTTTGACTTCTCTGTGGCTTTTGACAATCTTGACTACTTTTATAGCCTTGTATAAGTAGGATTCGGAGTTAGTACCTTTGGGTTTGGATTCTAACTCACCTTCTATGTAATCTTGGACAAATTCGTATCGGGCTTTGGTTTCCTTGTCTGTAAAATGAATATCCCATCTCCTTTTCCAACTTTTAATGAAACATGTTACCATTACCACCCTGAGAGCTAAGGGGATGTGCTCCATACATTTCTTCCCTTCCCTGTTCTGCTGTGTTTCTGATGCATTGCGGTACCCTTATTGCCATTCCATTTTCAAGGCAAGTGGTAGTATTAGCCTCATTTTACAAATGAGGAGACTAAGGTCAGTCTTCTCTTCCACTTCCCTTCCCTAGTATTAACTAGGGAATAGCTCTCTTGTCTTTTCTTAAGCAGCACTGTGGTTGTAGGTAGGTTACTGATCTTTCCCTGTATGGTGGTCATCTAAGTAAGCTCTGGCAACTGCTAGGTAAGATGCTGTCCTATCCACTCAACCTGTTCTTTGAATCTATTTGCCAGACTTGAGGATGATACAGAGAACATAGACTCTTGAAGTGGGCAATTCTTTGAATTCACAAAGTAAAGTTTAAACCTTTCAGACATCATTGAACAATAAGTTGAAAACTATATGTTGCAATTACAAAGGAAAATGTAGGCATCAGATGTATATGGCATGGAATGGACTCTTTCATCAACAAGGTAGTCAGTCATGTACACATGTATTGGAACACTAGTAATAGCATCTTTAAATTCAGAACAAATGGCATAGCATTGTAGCCAAGGAATCAGTCTATAATTCTTACTTTATTAAATATTTAAATATTATAGAGGACTGCCTTATAGTAAGTTGAATCACTTTACCTTCTCTCTTTCAAGGTAAGTATGTTTATTTATAGGTGAAGAGTTCAGATAAAACACTTCTGGAGTCACATAGTGGGAAGCGAAAGCTACTGCCTTTCTTAACTCCTCCACTTTCTTTACATTTAATATATATAAAGTGTCCTCTGAAAATATTACTGCTTTGTAATATACGTATTAATTTTATTTAAGTGTAATCACTGGTTGCTTAGTTGTGATAATTTATGCTAGGCAGACCCCAAAGATAGAATAAGTTGTAAGTATAGAATTTATCCCACTTTTGAAATAATCTCTTCTTTGTAACAGAACTTTTGTTGATATTTTGGCAGGATGAAGCTAAGGGATACCCTTTATGAGACTCTGGCATATGAAATTAAGGGGCATATTTTAATATGACTTACATGGAAATTCTTCTGGCTTATTACTGACAATAAAGGGACTATTTGGCTACAACTAATACTATTTTTTCCCCCAAAAAGGTAATTAATCAAATGTCTCCAACATCTCTAAAGATCACACTAAGGCAGCTCATAAAGGGGTCTTCAAAGACCTTGCAGGATGTATTAACTATGGAATATCGGCTGAGTCAAGCATGTATGGTAAGAATTTTTTTTTTTTAATATTGTTTTGTAGTTAGGAAAGTAATATATCTTCTTTGGGTAGAACATGTAAAATACAGAAAAAGATAAATAAGAAAATCAAAACTGCGTATAAATATGCTCTATGAAAGCAAACAGGCCAGTTAGTTTTAGGGTTGTGGAGGTATTGCTACCCAGATTATTATGAAGCCTTTATGACATACCAGTTGCATTTGCATGTGTGTAAAAAGGAAGGCCTCTGAACTCACATGGAATTCAAAATGGAAGGTGTCCATTTTCCAGGCAAGATCTCTGTCACCTTAGGCAAGAAGCATAAATGTTCTAAATCTGAATTCTTTCCCTGGTAAAATGAGGATTTGTACTCATAAGTTGATATATGCATAAATGGAAAGTATTAGTTTGTTACATATTTTAATTGGTAGATTAACATTGAAAGTACTATTGTAAATATAGACAGTAAATCACAGGCAATGTAGATATCATGAAACATTTCAGAGTCAGATTTCTTTTTTTTTATAATAAACTTTATAAAGGCAGAGGGTCCAGAGGGTCTTTAAAAAGCATCATATTATTTAGATTATAAACTTATGGTTGAGGGAATATTTAGTTTAATTACTAGAGAGTAGACATTCCTAACAATTTTAATGTTTTGAAAGTTACCAAGACATTCATTGTTTTTAATCTAATCAGAAATAAAGCTCCTTTTAACCATGTTAAAGTTGCTCCTTGAGGAACCAATGATAGCTGAAGTCTATTGAGTGTAAATATTAAGATGAAAAAAACAGAAAGGAGGATACAGAATACAGAGTGATAGTGGGGGTTGAACTGTAGCTAGGTTAACCAGAGGAGGCCTCAGAGAGTAGCTCTTTAAATGAAGACCCTAAAAGAAATGAGGAAGTGAGCACGCAGGAGAGCATCCCAGGCAGAGGGAACTGCACATACAATGCTGTGAGGAGGGGAGGGTGTACCTCCCTATGCTAGGAAGAGGCTGGAGGCCATGTGGAAAGAATGGGGATGTAGTAGTGAGTGAAAGATGAGGTCAGAGGTGACACTGTGGGGAAGGGCCTGGTAGAGCAAA
The DNA here is from genome assembly GCA_020662805.1 of Glaucomys volans. Lineage (NCBI taxonomy): Eukaryota > Metazoa > Chordata > Mammalia > Rodentia > Sciuridae > Glaucomys > Glaucomys volans. Next base: position 205,624 of record JAJEJO010000634.1, read on the forward strand.
CAGGGGCTTGATGGTGTAAGATCTTTGACTTTTCTTCTGATTAAAATGGAAGCCTCTAGATGGTTTTGAGCAGAGGAGTACCATGATCTTGAACAGAATCCATCACTCAGGCTGATGCATTAAACTCTGAGTGAGAAGATCATCTAGAAAGAGATCAAGAGATCCCACATCTGAGCCCCAGGGAACTCCTACCATTTTGAGGTGTGGTAGAGAAAGTGCAGTGGACTGTCAAAACATCTGGCAGATGAACTTAGAAGTATTCTTTGAATTTGGTGACCCTGAAATTGTGGGTGATTTTGTCAAATCTTCAGAGTAATGGTGGAGGAAAAAGTTAAGAGTACAGAAAGTTGGAGAGGAAATAAGTGAATGAGATGTGAAAGTAAAGACAACATGTGTATTCAGCTTTTTTTTATTGAAATAGAAATAGGTAGAAGCTGGGACTGTGAGGTTCATTTTATAACATGGAAGGTACTAGAACATGTTTATAAATGATTGGGAATGACCCAATTGAGAAAAATGGTTATATTGATGATACTAATAGTTAACTTTTACTGAACACTTAGTAGGTGTCAGACACTACTGGAACATGGATTAAAATAATACTGTGATGGATGTATTGGTTTTGCCATTTCATGTAAGAAAACTGGGGTTTAAAGAGATTACTAGGCAAGGTAACATGGTCACTACGTAGTGGAACTAGGATGGGACTTGAACTGCATGCACTCACCCACTCAGAAATGCAGACTGCACTGGCAATGCCAGAACAGAGAATTGGATGACTATCTCAAGCAAAATCTTGGAGAAGGCAAAAGGAGATGTAAACTGGAGTGTGGGGGAGGACTGACTTTGCAAAAAGAATGGTCCCTTTCTCCACAGTCATGAAAAAGAAGACAGGTTCAGATGGCTGCAGTTGGCTGTAGTTGTTTCAGTGGTGAGAACATAAGAATGTTCATGTCAGAGAGCTTGTCTATTTTTAATAAAGTAGGAGGTTAGGTCATTAGAGAATACAGTAAGACGGTGCTCTAGGGGGAGAGACTGAGAAAGTAAGAAAGTTTAAATCATTATTTGGGGGAACGGGAAAAAGATTATGAATAGTTTTCCATGCCTGTTTGAGAGTTGTGATCATGAATTTTAAGCAAAACCACTCACAGTTGTATGATTTTGTACAGCCAGATTAAGCTGCTCAAATGCAGACAGAGATAAGTGGTAGAGTTCTGCTGGTACAGGGATTTTGCCAGATAGTATAGAAGAGAAGAGGTTTGAGGAAGAAGAGGCATTTTCCAGGGAAAGTGATCTATGAATGGACTGGGGGAACTGGACTGTACAAAGAGCAAAGGGAAGCCATTGTAGGTGGGAAGAGTTATGGCATCAGTGGACCTGAGGAAGACCAAGAGAAGCACAGCAGTGGACAAACTCATGCAAATAAATTTTGGAGATGATGATCAGAAAGTGGGTTATCAGAGATGGTCCAGTCTCTGAATGTCATGATTTAGGTTATGGTCATGGGAGTGGGAAGCTGCAGGGGCTGATAAAGAGAATCACCAGGAAGAAGGATGCCTAGAAATTTCCTCCATTTAACTTCAATTTTCTTTCAGAGAGGTCATGACTTCCATGAAGGCGTTAGAGCTGGTAAGTGACAACTGTGTTTCCTTCTTGGATGTCAGGGAAATAGGATTTGTGAGCATACAATGTTATTTAAAGTTGGTAGTTGTTTTATTAGTGAAAATTAAACTTTTGTAAAAATTGCCAAGTTATGTGCTTTTAATAACATCTTGGATATAAAGGGAAGTTCAGTCTTGAAACTAATATTACTCTTAAAGTTCACCTAACTTGGTCACTGCTCCCTAATTTACACGTAAGTAGTAATCCTGCTCTTACAGTCACATGGACTGCCTATGTGAGCTTGTAAACTCATACAACTCCTGAGGCCTTTGGCAGGTACATTTATTTCCTTGCAAAAGCCCTCAATTCTCCTTCCCTTCTTCCTGTTTTGTTACTGGCCTGGTCAAATTGGGCAGTGGTTGAATCCTACCATTTACTTCTTGCCTGTACCTGAGCAGTTAAACATTGCTGGAGAAAAAGCATTTGACAGTATACTTTCCTTTTGCTTCTTACCTCCAAAGTCAGCATTTTTAGAAAAAGCAAGTAAATGATATTTTTTTCCAACAAACTTGCAGCAGTTCCTTTTATGGCTAGCCCTTATCTCTCTAAATATTTGTTGTTTACTGCATAAAAATGAGTTGTTTTTCTCTGTATATATATATTTTGTACATCCAATTTTGTTTTTATTAATCATCTTGATATACAAACTCTAGATATACATTTTTATCTGAATAAAACATTATGTTCCCTGAACTCTAAGCCTTGGTAAAAACCAATGACTATTATAGAGTTCTCTTCATTTCTGGCATGATATAACATTATCAGAAATAAGTACTGGGTTCAAATTCGTTTGGAAGACAAATGGAGTTGAGTCAGAGCAAATGCCTATGTTTTATAGAAACCAAGTACAATATGCATTTTTCCTACTAATTTCTTGCCAATTCTCACTGCATGTGATTAGTGTCTAGATCTCTGATTTAGGAGGACCTGTGTAATACTTGGATTATGTTGCTAAAGTACTCATGATTGTTATGACAGCTCTTCTTCAAAAAGGGAGGTATTATTTTTAGATAAATACTTGCAGTTATTTTAAGAAAAAAGTTGAAGTCAAGCAGCATTAGAATTCTGATTCATAAAGGAAGTGATTATCAAACTACTTTTCAAATGAGAAAAGGTGTATTGCCTCTTTCAGCACAGCTTCTTTATTCAGAAAGCAACATTTATTCTGGCTAAAACTGTTTCATGTTCTTGCTACAATTTTCTAACTATAAAAATGTGTTAGCAAATTAGAAGAAATGAGTTAGCAAATTAAGAGAAGTTGCCAAAAATTCTTACTCTTAACATCTAGAATAAACTTGTCTAGTTATACATGAAAATAAAAATGGGTTATCTTAGTAGAACTAACTAGCTACCAAATGGAGTTTAAACAGGTATCTCAGGAGACCTTCTGAAAAACAGCTGCCTACAGGGCAAGAATTTCTTTCTATCCTAGGCAGAAATTTTTGTTAGCTTGAAATGACACCCAGATTTGGTTAGTATTCTCTTTTCTTTTGTCCTTCAGTGGAATTTTAAGGAGGTAGGTAGTACTGGTCAGAAGACTCAAAGGTAGGCATCAGAACATCAGTGTTTAACATCACCACTAATCTGACTGCAGATCCCAGACAGCAAACCTTAACAGCCTCCATTGTGAGTGGGTGTGATGGTGCACACCTGTCTATAGTCCTAGCTACTCAGAAGACTGAGGTGGGAGGATCACTTGAGTCAAGTTTGAGATCAACCTGGGCAATACAGAGATACCCCAGCCTAAAACAAAACAAATCTCCAAAAAGAAAAGATTTTAAAAGGGCCTTCACTCTCCACATTTAATTGTATATTGTAAAGCTTCCTTTTCTCTACCTACCAAGACAAGCTTCTTCCTTGGTTCTCAGACTGCTTCTTTCACTAGCCTTTTTATGCTTAAATTAGTTTTTTCCAGTCTTTATGTAGAGTTTGTATATTTAAATATTACCATTATTCACCAGAATTATGCACATTTTTAAGCATAGTTGAAATTTGCTACCACAACTATAACATTTTTAAAAACTATTTTGTAGATTCATGTGTAGTGGTAAGAAATAGAGATCCTGCATACCCTCTACCCAGTTTCCCAAATGAAAACATGTATAACTGTAATGTGCTGTCACAACCAGAAAGTAGGCATAGCTCTTTTTATTTTTTAAGAAGAGGTTACAGATTGCCTCATCCTTACAGTCCCGCGGGGATATTATGTGGCTACACTAAGTGATGACCACACTGAAAGAGGAGAGGTACAAAGCTTCATGATAACCTGACAGTGGTCTGATTTTCTCAAAATTCAGAGCTGTCTGAGCCAGAAGATTTGGCAGAACAGCAGTGTCCACATTTAATTATGCATAAAGTTCCCTTCTCTCAACCTTAAGTGAGTAATTTTCCTTCCATAACTGTGATGGAGGTTAGGTGGCAGATCTGAGTCTTTTGCCCTCCCTTGCATTCCCTTTCAACCATACCAACACTGGTTTTAACTGTTTTTGTAACATGGAGATTTTATTAGAATTTTTTTTGAAAGAGGAAAGAGAATATTTAAAATACTGAATTAATTCATGTGGCTTTATTAAAGCTGCAGACAGGAAGCTTAGTAGGGGAGAAAATTCCCCACACCAGTCATCAAAGGTAGCTTGCTGTCCCTCCATATTCTCTGAGGGTTTAATTTAGAAGAAAAATGTACAAAAATCTAAACCGAAAGGAAAACCTGTACTATAGAAAAGTATGCCTAGTACAAAACAGCTTCTATCAATAATTAAAATCTGATACCAGAAAGAAATGTCCTAATATCTATGTCTTCTTTTGACAGTTTTAATTGATAAAGACCAGAGTCCAAAGTGGAAACCAGCTAATCTAAAAGAAATTACCGATGAAGATTTGGATAATTATTTTAAATCTCTGGGAAGCAATGATTTGAAATTTTGAGGTGACTGTTCTTTTAAAAGTTTATTTTGTAGCAGGGGTTGACAAACTACAACACATGGACCCAGCTTGGTCTGCCACCTCTTTTTATGTAGCCTACAAACTAAAAGTGGTTTTTTCATTTTTGAAGGGTTGGGAAAGGAAATAAAATTAATATTTCATGACTTTTGAAAATGACATGAAGTTCACATGAGTGTCTATAAATAAAGCTTTATTGGAACATCACTGACTGCTTTAAGGTGAGTAGTTCTAGCAGAGATTGTATGGCTTGGAAAGCCTAAGTTACTCACTGTCTGCTCATTGTCAGAAAAAGTTTTTGAGGATGAGACAATTCAAAGGTCTTTAGAGATTTTCGGTATATTTAATTGAAATTTTACTATATCTAATTGAAACAGGAACTTTGACTTTCAGTAAGTAGTGATTTATAACTGGGCTAAACAAACTTAGGTATAGATTATAAAAAAGACCCTGATACTTTTTGAGGATACTGTGGTAATGCATCATAGAATTTCCTTTTTTTATATGAGTGTATTTTGAAGTAATTGGTATGTAACAACAACAAAAAAGGACATCAAAAATTATAGACTATACCCTTCTCATAGATGAGACTGCAGTCCAGAAGATATTGCTCAATTCTTAATCTATTTGACATGGATTCTTCTAAAAAAATTCAGAAACAGATATGAAATAAAGATATCATGATATCAGACATGTTTACATTTATATTTATACCTTTAAAGCTTCTAAATTGAATCCAGATTATAATTATTTGTATAATTATTTGTAATTATACAAATAATTACAAAAAGAAGTTTTCACAAAAGTATTTGGAAAAACATGATACACTTCATAGCTAATTCTTACAGGGAAGAGAATTTGTTAACAAACTTGGATTTGTAAATTAAAGTGTAGGTAGTACTTTTGAGTCAGTGCTCCTGACTCCAAGGCAGGCATGGCTTATTTGGTCATGTAAAGACAGGATTAGGGCATTCTGATTAACCAATGTATTTGTTAGAACTTTGTTTTGGGAGGTGCTAGGGGTTGAACCCAGAGCCTTGCAAATGTTAGTCATGCTGCTCTATCACTGAGCTACATTCCCAGCCATTTTATTTTATTTTGAGACAGAATCTCACTAGGTTTAGGTTGCCCAGACTGGCTTCAAATTTGGGGTCCTCCTGCTTCAGCTCCCATGTGACTAGAATTATAGGGGTGCACCACCACACCCAGCAGAACTTTGTTTTTACTGTTTCTTGACATTACTTAAATGTGTCTCTAACTTTTGATTTCTACAATGTGTAATGCAAACGTACACTCCCACACCATCTCAGAATGCCAGTGATTTTCAGTAGGATGTGTGAGTACCATGTTATTTCTTACTATTTTTATCATACTATAGTATTAAGGCATTTTCACACAAATTATTCCTTTGGGATTAAGATGATAATCATTTTTGTCACCTTCAATGTGCATTAAGTGCTGATAACCACAGGCAGTTTGCAACAGACTGATAAGGTAACTCAAAGTGGAGAATTCTAGGACCAAAGGCATGAAACTAAAAGTTAATGGTATATAAAAGACAACTGGGGAAGCAGTAGTGGGGCACATTGTGGGGTTGTGTGACTCTGTAAATAAGGGATTGGTATGCTTGTTTCCTGATGATCTGCCTCCACAGTTGTCACCTGGAGAGTCTTTGTTGTGCTGGTTAATGTTCATGCTCCAAATGTTTCCAATAATTCTCTTCAATATTCTACTTGATAGGTCTCCTTCCTTCTCAGTTGTCCTATTATTTAGGGAAAACTTTCAAAATGAAGAAAGCCAGTGTTTCGATATGAAGGTATGAAGAAGGCTAATTCTTATTGAAGACGTTCTTGTTCTCAATCAAGGTCAAACTCTATCCTGGTGATTATCATATGCACTATAAATTGTTTATTCAGCTCTCCTCCCATCTGGTTTATCTACTAACTGATTATATAAGCCTGTGGTTCCTTGTTCATGAGTTGACATACAATACAGCATATTTCAGAGATAAGTCTCTTAGATGATATATACAGCATACTCTATGGAAATGAAATTCAGGGCAAGGGTGGTGCTCAGTGATAAAACCATACTCCCATAGCACTGAGAAAGGGCGACAGTCGGGATCAGACTTCTAGCTAGATAAGGATCTTTCAGAGATTCCTGTTATACTCTTGGGAAATAGGAGCACAGGGCAAAGAAGGAACCTGAAGTTAAAATATTTAGTTAGGGACCCAGAGAGATGCCTTGCTCCTTCCCTGTGAGGACACAGTGGGATCACACCATCTATGAACCAAGAAGAGGGTCTCACCAGACTTCAAATCTGCTGGCTTCCTGATCTTGGACTGCTTATCCTACAGAAATATTACATATAAATTTCTGTTGTTTTTTTATGTGACACAGTTGTAGTATTTTGATAGTGTAGCCTAAATGAACTAAAACACCCTCCCACCTGGAATCTACAGTTTCCAGTGTACTGAGTTTGTACCAGACATCTTAAATGGCTTCCTATCTCTGGTTTTCTTTTCTCTTCTCCCTTTCCAAAACAGGATATTGTGATCCTAACTTCGACAAAATTGGCTTGGATATTTGGTTCTTTGGTTGGTTTAACAGATATTTTTAAATCAGGAAGCTGATCCTAATCTAAACATAAAATAGATCTGTAGCACCCTATCAAGCGCTCTGGTTTGCCACCTCCTGTTCCCCAACTTGGAACCAGAATGAAGATGCTTCAGATAAACTCAGAGAAAACAGAGAGATGATCTCCTCTGTTCCATTACCATCAAATAATTTAATCAACTTTTGTTGGATCTTTAATCCTATTGTATGTTTTTGATGGCTTTTGAAATCTTTTTGCAATGAATTTGAAAATGAATATTGATAATACAGAATGATTAATTCTATTTACAGAGTATAATTAAAATCTGAAATAAAAAGGCTTTCAACACTAAAAAAAAAAATTATTAGACCCAAACCCCACTAGTCTGTGTCCCCAATGTATACTGAATAATTTAGTGGCATACTTCTTTTTATGGCTTTGTTTTCTTACCACAGTATTATTGTGTAGATTTAATTTATATCTTTTCAATAGCAAATGACCTTGCAGCAAAAGCATCCCTTGTGAGATATAAAACAAAACAAAACAAAATCTTCATTTAGGTTTTTATCTGTGTCATTATATAAAACCCCCAAACCTAAATTTTTCTTTATGAGCTACAAATGTGCTTTGTACTTATGGAAAACTTTGTCAGACTGTGACTTCAGGTCCTTGTATGAGGAGGGGTGGTTGCTTTTCTATTGTACAAATTGCAAGATTGCAAGTTGAATAATCAGGCATCCCAAAACAACTGAAAGATGGGACATCACGTACTTCAATGTCACTTCATACCCCCTTTCTGTGCTTATGTAATCTGGAGAATTCACTTGATTGTTGGCTTCAAAGTACTGCTTTAAATTAGTGGTAGCTTTCTGCCTGCATACAAGGCCAAATATTTATCTCATTAAGGAGGTCACAAGTTGTCTTCTTCCTCCTTTAGATTTCAGTGACACTGGTGTATCTTAATAAAAGGGTCTAACATATATGGGCTTAAGCAATTTTCTGTCTAATTAAACTCTGTAGCAAATATTAATGAAAAGACAATTCTAGAGGCTCAGTCCCATTTTTCCCACAAGTTTTCTCAGTATCTTCTTCCCTCTCTCCCAAATTTTCTGTTACCATTGATCTTCAAACAGTATGTTGTTGTTGTTTTAAGTATGTATGTGATGACAGTAAAAAGAGAAGAAAGCCTATTTGTGAAAATAGCATAGTATATGGCTCAAAATGCCCAATGGGCACCTATTCCTATTAAAAAGCAAGTATTGCCCTTGGAGGAGTGTGCTGTCTGTAACACAGCTATAAATCCTCATGCATTATTTGGTCCCATGTAAACTGAATGGAATTGCCCTACTGGTCAGTAAAAGTCCTTCGGAATAAGTGCCACCTGTACCCACATCTGCATTTCTGAAACAAAGGTTAATACACACAATACCAGGTTTTGCTTTCTACCTTACTGACGTGGCTTCTGCTATTTTAAAGATTTACTGGATTGCTGTTTGTGAAAGGAACCTAGGACTTAAAACAATGCAATAAACATTAATGTCATGGCTTCTATAAATTGCATCTTTTAAAGATGGCTTTATATGCAGTCTAAATCATTCAGTAACAGCTGTAATTAGGGCCCTGAGGGTCAAGGTGGTAGTTATGCTTTTCACCTACAAAAATATATTAAGAACAGGGTTCAAGGTGGAACTCTTCTACACAGATTGTATTCTAATCTTAGGTCATAGGTGTCAAGAAGTGGGGACCTTGACAAATGGTTTTGACAAATGACCCACATTGGATCACTATGGTCTGAGTGTCACTTCCTGGCCAAGGTGTTATGAGGAAAAACCCTTTTCACAGCTGGGCTTTTTTTGGTATAAGTTAACAGAAATGGTTATTTTAAAGAAGTTACTTTAACCATTTAGAACCTGGGGTACTTTAGCATTTTCTTTGGTGATGCCATTGTGACTTGTGACCTCCAGATGATTACTGGGTACCACAGGACCTCGTCGTTTAGCCCTTCCTTGACCAAACTCTAAGAAGCAGCAGGTAAAAATTGTTAACACAGAACTGCTTAAAACACACTTCATCTTAGGTTTTCCTACACCAGTGACATTATCACAGACAAGTTTTTACATCCAGATGGAGTTATTTGTACTTATGCAACACCAGCGTTTGCTTCTGCTTCATGTATTTAAACTAGCACCAACTATATCCACAGGTCAACAAAGTTGTCATCCTACAGCATCAAGGCCCTCGCTGTCACTCTCAATGTATGGGATGTCATAGTACTTGATGTTATTGCGTGCGCACTGCTGCAAGGCATCGTGCAAGATTTCCTGGGACAGGCGGTGTGCATATTCAAGCACCGCAATGTTGATTTCTGGGGGTTTCTTCACTTCCTCTTGGACATGAACTGGAGAAGACAACCTGGGTAGAAATTCCTGTTCTGGCATAAAGGTTTCTTCATTCTCATCTTGCTTCTCAGGTGTCAGTGTGGTAGGAAATGGAAAAGTTTGCTTTGATTTCATGCAGCCCATGTTGTGGAGGTGTTGTGACTGAACAAAGGAGAGCAAGCAGCGAGACTACTTCAGCAGCATAGTTGGACAACAGTTCAGCAACAAAGTCTGTCTGCACGGTGTGGACTAGTGCTTTCTCTCTCCAGGCCACTTGGTAATCGGTGCTCCCTTTCACCACTCTTCACGTGTAATGTTTATCTGTCAAAAGAAGGGAGTTTTCATTTTGAAGTTATAGAATGCAAAATAGATTCAGTGACCTGTTGGAACTCTGTAAAAGTTCTTTTCACCATTTGATCCCCTGGAGGAAAGCTGAAGTAACAACACATAGTTTTATCTCATCAAAAGGGGGAAAAAATCACTCAATAAAACTGGCAATTTATAAAAAACAGGAAAACATGCTTTCAGGCTTTTGAAAATTTTATAAAACTAAAAAGATTTAAGCTTATTTATAATAGCAATATAGCTCCTGGATAAAATTCTAGCCACCTGTTATCAGAATGCAGCCCTGCTCATTTCTTTATGTATTATCTGTGGTTGATTTCATGCTACAATGGCAGAATTGAATACTTGTGACACACTGTGACCTGCAAAGCCTAAAATATTTATTGCCTAACCCTTTACCGAAAGTGCGTGCCAACCTCTGATTTTTGTCAAGGGAAATAAACATATTGAAATTTGATTTTGTTGTGGACCTATGAACCCACATATCTTGGACTACTATTAGAGTCAGGCATTGTTCCTTGGTCAGGTATTTACAACTCAATAGTCTTTATACTAGTGCCAAGCAAACAACACAGGTTAGACATAGAAAGCCAGTTTTTTTTTCTTCTGAATTAAATATTCCTATGCAATTATATGAAAAGCTCATATTTATTTAAAGTCAGTGTAAAGATTTCTCCTCTTAAGTAGCCTACCCTTATCTGATGTTTGGACAGTAAATAGGCAATAGTGCTTGTGAAGTGCCTCTGTGCTTCTGTCACTGGATAAACTTCTCTTAGGCTAGAACTTCAAGGTAACTAAAACAACACTGAACAACTTCCTGTAGAGAGAACGAGACATGTGAGCACAGGCAAAGTCTTTATGGATGAGTTAATGGTCCCTGATTCTTAGTTTGGGGATTCAAGACAATTCAGTTGATTGTTTCCAAAACCAGTGAACCCTAAGAGGCAAAAGCTAGCCTATGTCTAAATTGTTTTTCTAAATAAGTATGGAAGACGAAAACTTTGCCATGTTTATTAGGAGGTTTTCTATAAATTCTACCCAGTTTTCTCATTACATCTGATCCTGACAAGGGTGATATATGAGTAAAAAGGAAATCCAACCTTCTGCTTTTAAATACCTTTAGTTCTGTATGCTCTGCTTCCTGCTCAATTTCAGAGATGTATTCCAAAGGGGAAGACAGAACATGTGTGATATCTGCCTTGTTTACTAGATTGAACTGCTTGAAGAGAACTGTCTTGGTTCTTCATCTCCAGCATGTATCTACTTTGTATTTTGTGAGGAACAGTTCAGGGAAGCAGACATGGTTAACATGAAAAAGTTTACTTAGAAAACTCAATGGGTGTCATAAGTAAAAGGCTGTGAATAGAATCATCAGACGATCCTGTAATTTTAGGATCTTTGGTTTTGTATAAGCAGTGTCTTCTTGTCAATACAGAGTAACTGGTGCCAGATTTGCCCTCCCACCTGGACAATATTTTGAGCAGGTATTTTCAGACCTCAAAGGATAAGCTGCTCAGTACTATGATTTCTTGAGGAAAGGAGGACACAATAGTTGAACATCCTGGAGTTTTACTTGGGGGTATCTTCTAGCATTATCACAGAGAAGTTGAGCCCAAGGGCAGTGTAAATTCTGAGCTGAGGAAGCAAAGGTTTGGGTTACTGAAACAACAAACTTATAATAACTCTAGGAGAGGCAGAAATTTGCTAAAGGACTCATCAAGGATAAGGGCTGGGATGTGCACATGCAAGATAAGGACCTGTAGGACCTGGTAAGAGATCACCTGCTCTGGGACTTTAGAGTTGAACAGTGACACCAGATGTTCTACAGTACTGGGAATCCTTGGAGTTGCAGACCAGCCAAAGTGGAGAGATCTCACTGAACACTTGAGGCTTTAGTTACTGCTCAGGAAATGTGACACCTTAGGAGTCAGGGGTATACCCTAGAACAGGGGTTGGCAAAGGTTTTCTTAAAGAGCTAGATAATATATGACAGACTTGTGAGCTATACTGCTATACTTTGAATATCCGTGCTGCCCCCGACCCCCCAATTTAAATGTTTAAACCTAATCCTCAAAGTGATAGTATTTGGAAGTGGGGTCTCTGAGAAGTAAGATTAGGGTATCAGTGCCCTTATAAAAGAGGCCCCAGGAGCTCCCTTCCCCTCACTGTGAAGGAAAGAAGGCACCATCTGTGAACCAAGAAGCAGACCTTCAAAAGATACAATTTGAGTGTACTTCCCAGTCTCCAGAACTATGACAAATAAGTTTGTTGTTTATGACCACCCAGTCTATGGCATTTTGTTATAGAAGCATGAACAGATTGAGACTGCATCACAACTATTCATCTCTGCTACTACACAAAAGCAGCCACAGAAATTTATAAATGGATGGGTACACAATAAAACTTCATTTGCAAAAATAGCTAGCCGTAGGCCATATCAAATTAAGTTCAACAGAAATAGTCTCACTCTAACAAAGAATAAAAATATCATTTATAGAAAGATGACATAATCTAGACTCCATACAAGTTATTATTTGCAATGTGTAGTAAATAATTTCTAGTCATGGAAAGAAGCAGGAAAATGGAACCCACAATCAAGAAAAAAAGACAGCTGTTGGAAACAGATCCTCAAATGGCCCAGCATTTGATAATTAACAGAGCTTCATAGAATTTACCAGAAATTTAAAGGAGTTAAGTATATAAGTATATTCAAGGACATAAAGGAAAGAAAATAGAAACTCAAAACCTAAAATATGCAATATCTGAAGAGAAAAATTCATCGTATGGGCTATTGGATGTTGCAAAAGATTAATAAAGTCGAACATAAATATGTATACACATATATAAATCTGAAAACTGAGGGGGGTGAAATTTTTAAAAGCTGGAACAGAGCAAAAAAGATAATACACTAAAAAGATAATGCAAGTATGACCTTAAAGCAGTGGGGAATTAGGTATGTTTAACACAGAAGACAGGAAAGGGGGAACATAGGAAGAAAATGGAACAATTAGAAAACAAAGTGACTAACTTCCACAAAAAAAGTATTATTTCAAAGGGAATAAACTAAAAATTCCAATAAACAGAGGTGATCACACTAAACAGAATTCGTACCATACAGATATAGTCAACAGATCCAACACCATACAATGAAGAAAGCACAGTCTTTTGAACAAATGTGAACTGAAAATCCACATAAAAAACTGGACAGATATTACAGCCTTCACAAAAATTAAAATGGTTCCTAGACCTAAATACAAAATATAAAACTATAACACTCCTAGAAGACAACATAGGAGAAAGTCTATATATAACCTTGGGATTGATAATGATCTTTTTAGATAATTAATTTGATAAAATAAAAACTTCATAAAACATTGTCAAGAAAATATGAAGACATGCCACAGACTGGGAAAAAACATTACAAAATCATATTTGATAAAGAATTATTATTCGGTATACACAAAGAACTCAAAACCCAACAAGAATATGAACAACCTGATTTAAACTGGGCAAAAGATGGCAAGTAAACATGGGAAAAAACATTCAACATCATATATCATTAGGGAATTGCAAATTAAAATGAGTGAGATACCACTACAACCTGTTAGAATAGTGAAAATCCAAAACAACATCAAATGCTAACAAGGATATGGAACAAAAGAGCTCACGTCCTTTGCTTGTGAGAAGGCAAAACGATAGTTTGGAAGATAGTTTCAGTAGTTTCTAACATAACTAAACATTCTTTTACTACACATGATCCAGCAACTGCTCTGCTTGGTATTTACGCAAATGACTTGAAAACTTGTGTCCACACAAAAACCTATACACAGATTTCTTTATTCATAATTTCCAAAACTTAAGAGCAGCCAAGATACCCTTCAGTGAATAAACTGTAGTGTATCTAGATAATGAAACAGTATTCAGTATTAAAAAGGGATAATCAAGTCATGAAAAGAAGGAAACTTAAATGCATATTACTAAGTTTTAAAGGCCACCTGAAAGGACTACATAATGATTCCAAATATATGACAAATAAGACAAAACTAAAGAGACAGTAAAAAGACCAAGGGTTGTGGAAGAGGGTGGTATGGGTAGGTTCAGCATAGGTGATTTCTGGGGTAGTGATTCTACATGATACCATAATGATGGATACATGTTACATGTTTGTCAAAATATATGAACTGTACAAAAACAAAAGTGAACCTTAATAAAGTATGGACTTAGGGTGAATGTGATTTGTCAGTGTAGGCTCATCAGTTAAATATACTACTCTGGTGTGGGATGCTGATAGGATGCACTTGGTGGGTACATGAAGACTATTTTCTGTTGAATTTTTTTGTGATCCTAAAACTGCTCTAAAATAAAAATCAGCTTTAAAAACAAACTGTATTCTCTCTATAAGAGGTGCACTTTAAACATAAATATGTACCGAACAAATAGCTTCAAAATATAAGAACTGACAGAACTAAAGTGAGAAACTCATAAGCATAGCAGTATTTAGACATTGCTCAGTCAGTAAATGATACAGAGTATCCAAAGAATACAGGTTTTGAACATTATGATCCAATGTGAGGTAACTGACATTAACCTAACAGTTATATTAACACAATCTCAACAACTAATACACATTCCTATCAAGTGCTTATGGAACACTCGTCAAGACAGACTTGAGTACATAATGGTCTCAGCAGATTTCAATTATTTGAAATTTTAGAGTATATTTCCCAACCACCTAGAATTAAATTACAAATAAATGATAGTAAAATAGCCAGAAAGGCCCAAAATATTTGAAAACTAAACATATTTAATAACTAATGGGGTAAAGAAGATATTGCATGGAAAATTAAAATACATTTCAATTACATAAATAGCCACAATATAGCAAAGTTTTGAAATGTATCATTAAAGCTCAGAAGAAAATATATAGACTTAAATCCTTGAAAAAGAAAAGATTTAAATCAGTCATCTAAGCTTTTACCTTCAGCTACAAAAGGCAAGTAAATCAAACCCAAAGTAAGCATAAGAAAAGGAAGAATTTGGGTAAGAAAAAAAAATAGAAAATCTAATACCCCAATAACAAGAGCAGAAATCAGTGAAGCAATGGAATTAATAGTATCTATTTAGAAAGATCTAATAAAATACACAAATCTCTATACAAACTGGTCAACAGAAATAAGAGAAGTCATATTATGTAAGATGTGTAGTGAAAAAGAGACGTTACAGATCTTATGTACATTAGATATATAACAAAGAAATAATATGAACAATTTCATGCTAGTACCAAATTGCCAAAACTGGCACAAGAAAAAAAAAAATTCAATAGCCCAACATCAGTTAAAGAAATTGATTTTATAATTTAAATCTTCCCCAAAAGGACCTTCAGACCCAAATGGCTATAGTAGAGAATTCTATCAAACATTCAGGAAGAAATAACATCAATCTTACCCAAATTCATTCTATATAAGGCCAAGATGACCCTGTTACCAAAACCAATAATAGTACAAGAAAACTCAACTTTATGGACCATTATCTCCTATTAACACAGACCCAGATGTTTTATTTTAAGTGACAAATTTAGTGTCTATGAAATGGTTCATACAACGTGATATTTATACCAGGAATTCAAGAAATGCAGTCTAATATTGAAAAGTCAAACTAATTTACTATATTAACAAAAAAATCAGATACTCCACAGGAGCAGAGCACACCTCACAAAATACCCATTCATGATAAAAAATTCTCAACAAAGTAGCAGCAGGAGGGGTGTCTTCAAACTAACATCAAACAATGGGAATGACTGAATGCTTTTGCCCTGTGATAAAAAGGCAATGATGTTCATTCTCATTTCTATTTAAAATTCTAGAGGTCCTACTTGATGTGAGAAGGAAGGAGGGAGGAAATAACAAGCATAAACAGCACCGGAAGAAAAACTGCATAGGACATGATTGTAAATATAGAAAATCCTACAGATTATTCCCCCTAATTGATATACAAAAATCAGCTATATTTCTATAGGCTTAGGGAGTATTTGAAAGACAATGCCTTTTGCATAGTCTAAAAATATCATAGGCATCCATTTAACAAAGCATATAAAAGAAAACTACATTACACATTGTGTATGTTGGATATGAAAAATAATTTTTTTTACCAAGGAAAAGTGAAGAATATAAATACATAAATACTGTTCATGATCTGGAAAATTTAATATTGTTAAGATGTCAGTTCTCCTCCAAATTGATGTATATACTCAGTGCAATTCCAGCACTTTTTTGTGGATATTGACAGACTGCTTCTTAAATTCCAGCAAAATTTGCTCTACATATAGACATACTAATGCTATATTGTATATGTAAATACAAAGAAAGTAGAAAAGCTGAAACAATTTTGAGAAAGAACAAAGTTGAGCCATATTATCCACTTCTAAGAATGACTATAAAGCCTCAGAAATCAAGACAGTGCTACACTGATAAAAGGCTTGACACAAATCTGTGGAAAAGAATAGAGTCAAAAAATAGACCCACAAAAATACAGTCAATTGATTTTTGACAAATGTGTAACACTTCAATACAAAAAAGATAATCTTTCCAAAAAATTGTATGAAATAGACATTTGTATATCCCCAACCCATACAAAAAAAACAAAAATCTACCTCTACCTTGTACAGCCATCCATTGGTATCTATAAGGAGATTGGCTCCAGGACCCCCTGAGGATACCCAAATCCTCAAACCCCTTATATAAAATGATACAGTGGACTGGAATTGTGGCTCAATGGTAGAGCACTTGCCTAGCATGTGTGAGGCACTGGGTATGATCCTCAGCACCAATAAAAATAAATATATAAAATAAAGGCATTATGTCCATCTATAAGAAAAAGAAATTAAAAACATAATGTTACTCTTTAAAAAATGATACTTAGTAGGTACATCCTCTCATATAGTCTAAATCACTAGGTTATTTGTAATACCTAGTACAAATGTAAGTGCTATGTAAATGCCTTATTGTTTAGGGAATAATGAAGAAGAAAAAAATTTGCATGTGTTTACAGATGCAAATTTTTTCCAAATATCTGGAAATCTATGGATGTGGCCATGCTGTTTTGCAGATACAGAGTACTGACTATACTTCATACAAAAATTGACTGCAGGGCTGGGAGTGGTGACCCATGCCTGCAATCCCAGTGGATAGAGAGGCTGAGGCAGGAGGATCCCAAGCTCAAAGCCAGCTTCAGTAACTTAGTGAGGGCTTACAGAAACTTAGCAAGATCTAGTCTGTCTCAGTGGCTAAGCACCTCTGGGTTCAATCCCTGATTTAAAAAAAAAAAAAAACAAAAAACTGTAGGGATTGATTTAAGTGTAAAATGTAAAACTATAAGATTTAAGAGAAAACAAAAAATATTCATGATCTTGAGTTAGACAGTTTCTAGATGGGACACCAAAAGTATGAACCATTCAAGAAAACATTGATAAATGGAACTAAATCAAAACTGAAAACTTATGCTCTGAAGAAAAATGCACAGTTAAGGAAATGAAAAGACCAAATATCAAAAAGTTTGCAACTCTATTCCAACAAATGATTTGAATCTATAATATATAAATACTGAAACTCAACAGCACAAAAATAACCAGTTTTTTGCCGGGCGCAGTGGTGCACGCCTGTAATCCTAGCACTTGGGAGGCAGAGCCAGGAGAATCGTGAGTTCAAAGCCAGCCTCAGCAACTAAGCGAGGCCCTAAGCAACTCAGTGAGACCCTGTCTCTAAATAAAATACAAAATAGGGCTGGGGATGTGGCTCAGTGGTGGAGTGCCCTGGGTTCAATCCCTAGTACCAAAAAAATAAAAATAACCAGTTTTTAAAAACGAACAAAAGATGTAGATGAACATTTCAATCAAAACTGCATATGGATAGCAAAAAAGAACATGAAAGATGCCTAATATCAGGATGCCACAAGGGAAATGCAAATTAAAGCCAAGATAAGATGCCACCTATTAGAATAGGTAAAGTATGCATAAGACCAAGTATACTGAGTACCAGTGCAACTGGAACTCACATTGCTGGTAGGAATGCAAAACGGCATGGCCACTCTGGAAAAGTTTGCCTGTTTCTTATAAAATTCAAACATCCACTTACCATATGGCCCAGCAATCTCACTCATAGATATTAACCCTAGAGAAAGGAAAATTAGTGTTCATATAAAACTTTTGTACAAATGTCTGTCATGGCTCTGTCATCATTGCCAAAAGGTAGAATAAAGACAGTGACATACACCAATATAATCTTAAAGGCATACTAACTGGAGAAGCCAGTCTTTGTAGGTTACTGACTGTATGATTCTATTTGTAGGACATTCTCTAGGGACAGATACCAGATCTGGGTCCAACAGGGATCGTAGGGGTTGCACAGAGAGGCATCAGCAAGGAGCTTTCTTGGGGCAATAGAGCTGTTCTTTATCCCAACTGTGATGGTGGTTGTAACAGATCTATACACGTGTTAAAACTCATGGATTTGTTCACCTAAGTTACTTTTACTGTAAAACATTTTAAAAGGTATTTTCTAAAACTCACAAGCACAAGGCCCTGGGTTCAATCCCCAGCACCACAAAAAAAAAAAAAAAAAAAAAATTGCTAAAGTTGAAAAACCCAGAATGCTTCGTGTTGGAGAAAACACAGAGTGCCTATATTGCCTGTTAGTGTAAAATTTTATAATCAATTTAAAGAAATATTTGGTGGTTTGGTTTTTTTGTTTTGTTTTATTTTTGTTTTTGGTACCAGGGATTGAACTCAGGGTTACTTAACCACTTAGCCACATCCCCAGCCCTTTTTGTATTTTATTTAGAGACAGGGTCTCACTGAGTTGCTTAGTGCCTCACTAAGTTGCTGAGGCTGGCTTTGAATTTGTGATCCTCCTGCCTCAGCCTCCCCCACTGCTGGGATTTCAGGAGTGTTCAACTGCGCCCAGCTATTTGGCTGTTTCTTAACAAAATTATCCATGCTCTTTCCCTGGGAACCATACATTTAATTTCTAGATATTTGTCTAAAACAAATGACACATGTCTATCAATGTTGATGGCATCTTTATACACAAATATCCAAAGCTGGAAACAATCCAGATTTCCATCAGTAGGTGGATGGGTGAATAAATTGGGGATATTTTTAAAATAGAATGCTACTTGACAGCACTAAAGAATGAATTATTGATGTATGCAACAACATGGATGAGTCTCAGAAACACTTGAAGCCAGATGCTAAAGACAGATCATATGTATATGAATTGTGAGACTGGACAATACTAACTCCATGAGAGAAATGACAGCAGTGGTTCCCTTTCAGTGAGAAGCAGTAGGGATTACTTGAAGGGGGCATGACAGAACTTTCTGGGTAATGGAAATGTTTCATATCTTGATTGGAGAGTTGACTACAAGGGTGTATATATTTGTTAAAACTTACCAGATTGTACCCTTATGTGTATTTCACTGTAATTTTTATTTTAATAAAATGTCATCAATTTTTGAGAACTTTCTGGGATACCCAAATCCAGGGGATTGATATTTTTACACCTGAAAAAGACTGTTTGCTTGAATCATTCAGACCAAGTGTTAAAATCTGTCTGAAGTTCCAGTTCTTGAAGTGATTGGGCAGAATCCAGAGTACAGACCAACTCGTGGTGCCATATGCCTCTAAGGCAAGGCCTGTTGTTTCCTTCTCACACTGGCCTAAAACCAGTCCCAAACTTGGTGGTCATGTTCGGATAGGAATCTGCTCCTACCTCCAGTTACCAGTGCAAGACTTTTATTTCTCACTTCCTTTGGGAACATTATTGTTTTGGTTTAGATGATGGCAATAAAGGAGAAACCAATTCGGAAATTGGATTTGGAAGTCCTTTATCCTAACAGTGCTGTAGCTAAAAGGGTGTAGGGGCGGTGGCGGGTGGAGTGGGGAGAGGAATATAGAATCTCGAACTAAATTAGTAAGGTCCGTAAGACCATACCCACTACTACATTCTTTAGTTGGACCACATTTCTGTATTGTTTATGAGACATAATACCTACATAGTAAAATGTTGGCAACCTTCAGCTGGTTTTGCTATAGTGTCAAAAGGACAGAATACTGCTGTTCTTCAGTTGGTCATCACTTTAGTGTACTAATTTATGTTTGCCATCTCTTTCTAACTAATAGATGAAATTGGAAAATATGTCTGTTTATGTGACAAATTCCATTAGCTTGTGACTGGGGCAGTTGTTTAAATTCATTAAAAACATACCTGAGTTCATTAAAAAAACAGAACTGAGTTTCAAATAACATGTTTGTCATCGTTTGTTTTCTAATAATGGGTACTGAGGGTATATTTTCTTTCTTGTAGGGGTCCATAAAAATTGGACGTTAAATGGAAGACTTTGTACTGGGAATATTGAGAATCACTGACTTGGGGACTATAAATTCATAACAGAGTAAAACGACACCAGTTAAGCAAACAGAAATGGACTCAATTTAAATTTAATGTTCTTTTTCACCAAAAATGCAAAAGCTAGAAAATATGCACATATGATTTCAATCAATCTGGAGGTCACCAAAACAATATCGCAGTAAAGTCCTTGGAAACCAAGTAGCTGGTTTCCTCCTCTGGCATACTGGACACATGCTGTGTGCAGCTGCTCACCAACAGGAGGTCTCGGTGAGACAGCTCTTCATGTGTCACACTTGGGGCCAAAGTACCCAGTGGCGGGGCAGAGAAAATAACATGGCTAAGTGAAAGGACAATGTTTGAGATTCTGATAAATCTAAGTGGAGCTGGGTAGTATGGTTTTATATGTAAACTGGGCTCCACCTCAGAAGGTCATAAAAATTGAGATCCAATGTGTACAGCATCTAGAACTCCCTAGGAACAGAGAAGGTGTTTCAGGTTATTTCCCTTCCTTTCCTCTCCAGATTGTCCCCTAAACTTACTAACATCAAATTATTAATTCTTTTAAGTGCTTCATTTATATCTTAAGACTATAATTATGGAAAGAAGTATAATCTAAGAATGCCAACAGTCATTTAGGGTTCTGAAATTAGAGTCAGGTGACAAATATCCTAAGTCAGGGGTGAATACTTCATCTCACTTACCAGGTCCTCCAGGTGGAAAGAAAAACCACGCTGGCATATCTCTCAGTTGGACTTTGCTCTGGGTACCATGTGGCTTTACCTGGCCACTCCTATTTATGATGACAAATACTGAACTTAAACTGCAACAGTTCCCACAGTATTGTAATATAAATCCTTGCAGGAAAATGGAAAGTAGCTCCTGATCTACTTGTTAAGAAAATCTGATCTAAGCCAGGCACAGTGGCTCATACCTGTAATCACAGTGGCTCTGGAGAATCACAAATTCAAAGCCAGCCTCAGCTACTTAGGGAGACCCTGTCTCAAAAGAAAAATAAAAAGAGCTGGGGATGGGGCTCAGTGGTTAAGCACCCCTGGATTTAATCCCTGATACAAAAAAAAAAAAGAAAAGAAAATCTGATATAGAAACTTTGCACACTTTTGCCCATTAAGATGGTTAAGATGGTGCATAAGCCCTATATTCTAACTGTCTCCTTGAGTCACATTTTGGGAACTCCTATGCATACATACATAATTAAATCTGTTTTTTAATCATGCTATTTGTCTTTTATCAGTTTGATTCATAGGCCTGAGTCACTCAATCATGCCAAGTAGAAGAGCTTTTTTCCTCCACTATAAATTAAATTATAGTCTTTATGTTATGTAGTGATACCAATTCAAATACTTTAGAACAAATAGGAGGCATAAATAATGGAAGAGTGTTAAGTGTTATGCACTAAATTAAATTTCAGACTGCCGTGTTTGTAATTTTGAACACTGAGAAGAACCACTCTGATGTGGAGACATGCGACAGAGTAGTATTCAAAGGCACTTGGACTCTAGGTCAAGGAACCAAGAATTCAGAAAGTTTTGCTATTTAAAGTTTAATAATTCCTTCATGATGCATATACTACTATACTTCTTTCCCTAAGGAGTTGTTATAGTTTTTAGTGTCCATGGCTGATGGTACAGTATTTCAGGGGAGGAAAGGTACAGTTCATTTAAACATGTTTAAAAATTCTCTTACCACAGGATTTCTCACTAATCCAAGGAAATGTCCTCTCACATCAAGCTAATCCTGCCACACCCAGGCTTATTTCCTCCTCCGAACCCCTTCTTAAACTGAAACACCACCTCCCCCTTATCTCTACCCAATACCCTTTCCCCTCTTCCCTACTTAAACCAAAGTACTAGCTTCAAAGATAGGGGAACCCCCATCTCCTCCATGCAAACTTCCTAGAATTCCACTAGCCTTTCTCAGAGTCCACTTCTTAAACTGATGTCTAGATCAATTACTTTATAAATACTGATACTGTTTTCCAAATGAGATTAAATATTCCTCAAGTAGGAGTTGCTTTTTCTTATTTCGCACAGAACACTTCTCTAAGGCACTTAATGAATACTTATTCATGTTTGGTCATTTATCAAATATCCATGTGCATGCAGTGTGTGAGACACCGGGAATAAAACAGTCAACTTCATGCAGACAGCTCTACCTTTCCCAAAGTGCTCACATGCAAAAGCTATAAACTTGCAATAATGTTTGGATCAGCATTTTGTGTGACTAGTGCAGTGTTTAAAGTGTTCTGAATTAGGATTCCTCTGGGCTGGGCGTTTCACTCTCTAGTCACGGGCCTCTGTTGCACCCTTGTGCTTATTACCCATCCAGCTTCACTAATTTGTTACCTTCAGCCCCTTGTGAAACACTCTGAATTTCTAAGGAATAAATTATTCTTAAAATACAAGGCTTTTTGCATATTAGATAATGACTAGAGTTATTTACTACTACCAAAACTTTTAACATTATAATACCATGAGTGGTTTTCTCTACCACCAATTTGGTCCATATTGTTCACTGTACTCTTGCTATGGAAAACAGGCCCCAGTTAAAGAGTGCTCAAATCCAAAGGCAGATGGTACATTAGTTAATTAGAGAAAGAAAACAGAACTGCTTAGCAGCTGTTTTGCTGCCTTAAAAGCAAATGAGCTTCAAACTGAAAAAGATAGAAACTTCATTAAGAGAGAACTAAGGTGCAAGCAGAAGAAGCTACTTAAAAGAGACTGGGTCTTCACCTTCTGGTGACTCATTTCCAAGGTTGGAAGAGAACCTGCAGGTGTAAGCACACGGATATTGGCTAACCTGGAAAAGGAGGGAGGTCTCTAGAGGCTGCAGTCACATACAACCCTCTCACCCCAAGTGTTTTTATTTTGTAATATTCAAAATTGAAGAAAAGAATTAGAATTCCTAAACATTATATACCAGGTAGTCTGACATCAATCTCTGGCAAACTTTAAGACTTAAGATAAACAGGCAATACTTGGGGTGGGGGATGAGAGATTTCTAAGAATTAGCAGTTCACTAAGAATCATTTTATAACTAACATTATTTATTTTTATAATAGATTAGGGAATACCCAAGGTCTTTTTTGTTAGCAAGGCATTTGATTAAAATTTTTCTCATGATTTTTTAAAAATATTTTTTAGTTGACACCTTTATTTTATTTATTTATACGTGGTGTTGAGAATCTAACCCAGGGCCTAGCATGTGCTAGGCAAGCACTCTGCCACTGAGCCACAAATCCAGCCCTCTCATGATGTCTTTATGGACAAGACCAGTCTACAGACTAGAACAGTTTATGGTCTACAACTTATTAAAATAAGTCAAAATGCTGAGTTCAGCTGATTCATTAATTTCAACAGTATCTATTTAGGAGCAACTGTATCTTCAGCCATTACTATATTTGGCACTTTGGGTATTCTGAATTTTCACAACCACTCTAACGCAGATGTTACTAACCTCCTTTTACTGAGACGGAAAAAAACTTCTCAAGAACATCAATCTAGTAGGTGTCAGGAACAGACTCCAAAACCAGGTTCCAAAAATCCAGGGCCATTTCTACTATGCCATAGGCTTCTAGATGAGACACCTTCATAGCAAAGGGACTTGTCCCATATGTTATCAGTGACTTGAGTGTCTGCTGAATAAACACACTGAATGTCCAGAAATTAACATGATGAATGTCACAATCATTACTAAAAATATCTAACAGAGCAGAGATGGGAGAGAGAGGTTTAAAGTAATACAAGCTAACAGAAAAAAAAAATAGTTCAGATCTAAGAAATGTTTAATTGCACAATTTAAAAATTAATAAAGCCTACCTTAACAGCTGTGTGGGGATTAGGTTTTCAGTCATCTTTGGAGTATTTGTTTGAAGGTGGGAATTCATTATACTCTGAATAATGACTTATTGAATTCATTTTGGACTAAGGATCTTTAGCAGGAGAAAGGTTTTATGTAAGGAAGGAAACAAAGATCATCTATTAAAGATAACATTTTCTGACTTCCTGGCACCTATACTACATACTTTGTGAAGATCATTTAATTTCATCTTCACAATCACCCTCTGGGCAGATGGAGTATATTATCCTTCCCATTTTGCAGATAAGGGATCCAAGATGCAGAGATCTAAAAGGCTTTCAAATAGACAAAAATCTTATTTTTTTTTTTTTATCACTTTAGACCTTTTATTTCTTAACTATTTTTGGTCATGGACCCTTTTCAGACTCTTGGTGAAAATTTTAGATCTTATTTGCAAAAAAAAGTTCTGCATATAATTTCAAAAATTGGAAGGTTATTGGCAAAAGTCAAACTAATGAAAAACATGTCCAAGGAAGCAGTTGTTAGTTGGGTGTAAACAAGGTCTTGGTAATACTAACCTTCAGGAGAGATGCCTTAAAAAATAGTGGAGTGTGGTTGGTCTGTCAGGAGTGCAGCAGAAGAGAGATTAAAATGGACAGGAGGATAGAGGATAGTCTATGATTTTAAAGTATCCTTTTGCAGTAAGATTGTAGACCTAAGTAAATTTTGCTTGATGGCAAACAAAGTTAAAAACTCAAGTTGCTATTTTTCCAGACCATTTAAATAATGTAATTTCCCACTTATATATGATAGCTATATCATACAGATTGTTTTCTAGTACCTAGTAAAATTTTCTAGTACCTAGAAAACGATCTGATCCAAAGGAAAAAGGAATATCCAACTGTTCGTCTTGGTTTGATTTATACTTTGTCATAACAAAAGTAGATTCTTCTTTAAAAATTTCCCAAAGACAAATATTATATACATCAAATCCTAAAAAAATGGAGTCGTTGACGTGAATATTACGAGTTTATAATTTTGTTAACCTACTTTCATGAAGAATGGGGAGGGGGATGTCAGAAGAGAGACAAGAGAAACAACTCCAATTGCTCTGCTTTGCTCCTCAGATCCTTTTCTAATGGCCGAAGATCGTACCAATTTACCGGCTTGTTTCCTCTTTGGCATTATTTCCTCTCTGGAGTCAGCCTCCCACAGCTCCTAAGAGCACAAGAGCTAAGACTCTGCTCATCATATGCCACTCGGAGCACAAGCCTGACAGCTTGACATACAAATAAAATGTCGACTGGCAAACCTTTTACCTGAACCCTTCACTCTTCAGGTGGGTAGGAAGGAGAAACTGCCGTTCATCAAGAAACACCTCCTAACTGGGGGCTCAGAACAAGATGGAAGGGGTGGGGGCTAACTCTCCGCAATTAGGGAACGGAGATGCGAGGCTCAATCCAAGACAGTTGGCCGAGGAATATCTGGTTTAATTAAGCCTCCTGTAACTCGTGGGTTTCTGCCATTGAAAAAGAAAAGGGCACAGCTGATGAGCAAAGACCGACACACGCGCGCGCGCCCCGGGGGCCCACCTCCCAGATGTTCACTTACACCACACATCACCGGGGTAGCTGCGCGGCCATCGCAGGTGTGCACAGCCCGGGGGGCCCTGGAGGTATCCGGCGCTCGGCGGGCTGCATGCCGGCGCCAGTACGGGAGCTCCAGAGCCGGCGCTGCTCTTGGGAGGGGGCTTGCTGGCGTCAGGGCGGGGGGACGCTGAGGCCGAGCCCGGGCAAAGTGCAGTCCGGCGGCCGGGCAGTGGCGCCGTTTTCCCACAAGCGCCTGGCTCAGTCAAGTGGCAGCGTTTGGAGGACGGGGCGTCCTCCTGCCGCCCTCCCGGGCCCTCCTCCTGCTGCCGCCACAGCCGCACCCGCCGCGTGCCCGTGACGGGTTCGCGCCCCGCTCCCGGCCGGCCCCGCAGGTGGCAGCCGAGGGGCGCGCGCTCCCCCGCACGCCCTCTGCGGGCAGCACGCGAGGTCTGAGAGGCGGCAGGGTGCCACGTTAACGTCTGCACTAGGTCCGAGCGCGCGGGACAGTGGGTTGCGGCCACCGCGCTCACACCCACCCTCCATACACTGTGTACTGCTGCTACTTCCCCAGCAGGAGCGAGACCCCAAGACATAATGAAAGCTGAGCGAGCAAGTCACTTCGCTCCCCTGCTCTCTTATTGGAGCCACCTGGGCTGTGATCTCACTTGCGCTCTGCCCTGGTTTGAGCAGGCGCTGTTCCCCAAGGCCCCTCCGAAGATGGGGAGAACAGGTGCCGGGCCGCGGTTCTGACTCGGTGCAGGTGAGCTCCAGCAGCCTCGCCGTGGCTTTCGGGTCAAGGATTCTGGCTCCCGGTTTCAGGCTTCAAGCCAAACCTGCTTTGACCCCTAACCCCACGATTTGCAGGGGTAGGCCGGGACTGCCCTTCCCAACTAGTTTGCACCGTGAGAATGCAGAGCAAAAGTTCTTAAAGATGCATCCGTTTTGCATTTTTTCAAGCGTGTTTCTCCTTAACAAAATGTCTCGAAAAGGTCGTA
The DNA here is from genome assembly GCA_020662805.1 of Glaucomys volans. Taxonomy (NCBI): domain Eukaryota; kingdom Metazoa; phylum Chordata; class Mammalia; order Rodentia; family Sciuridae; genus Glaucomys; species Glaucomys volans. Next base: position 232,348 of record JAJEJO010000634.1, read on the forward strand.
TTCTCACTCTGAAGAACTGAGCTCCACGACTTCAAAACACGGCCACTATTCAGTTACGCTTCTCCACACATTCCATGTGATGCCTGCATCTGTCCGGAACGATTCCCAGCAATAATAACAACCCCAAGAGAACTACAAAAGAACCATTATTTTCATCGTGTTTTACAATGGATTAGTCAATGCAAAATTCATGCCTGAAGGGACCTTAGTGATAACTTCATTTGACTACTTTACATTACAGATGAGGATGCTGGGGCCCAGAGTCCAGCAGCAGAACTAAACTGGGGAAGATTGGAGCTTAAAAAGTCCACAGTCGAAAAAATAATTTTTAAAAAACCCACTAAACTAAGCACGCAACTGCCATAATACCAGTAATTATAACCTCGGGCATTTATTCCAAAGTAATTTTTTTAAAAAGTTATGTTCACACACACACATTGTCGGAAAACTTACACGAGATTTTATCCTTAGAAGCTACAGCATATGAAGAATAAGCCTAGATAGCAAAGGAATTGAGAAACATAGAGAAAACCTTGCTCAGAATCTTTGAGATTTTTTGTTTTTGGTCCTACGGATTGAACCCAGGGCTACTTTACCACTAAGCTACATTCCCAGCCCTTTTAATGTTTTTTTTGTTCTTTTTTTGGGGGGAACCGGGGATTAAACTCAGGTGCACTTGGCCACTGAGCCAGATCCTCAGCCCTATTTTGTATTTTTATTAGAGACAGGGTCTCACTGAGTTGCTCAGGGTCTTGCTAAGTTGCTGAGGCTGGCTTTGAACTCGTGATCCTCCTGCCTCAGCCTCCCGAGTTGCTAGGATTACAGGCATGTGCCACCGCGCCTGGCTCCTTTTAATTTTTTATTTTGAGAGTCTCACTAAGTTGCTGAGGCTGGCCTTGAACTTGTGATTCTTCTGCCTCAGCCTCCCTAGTCACTGAGATTTTAGGCATACACCACTGTGACTGACTTCTTTGAGATTATAAATGAACCAAATATTCTTATTTTTTACTATGCTTAAATTAGATAAGGTTTCTTGTATATTACAGAAAAGTAATTTTTCATCATGCTAAATGAATAGAATTGAAATGAGTACATTCTAACAAAGTATCAATATACTTATATTGATGCATCTGATAAAATATCAATTTTAATTGATTATAGTTAGATAAAACAAATATTTAGTTCTGCATATTTCGGGCACACTATGTTAAATAATTATAATCAAATTCAAGGTTCCACCTTGTCTAATTCTTCACTGATGTCATTTGCTTGCCCTCTCCCTTCCCTAGCTTTAAGGCTCTGTTAACCTAGTGCTGAAATCGTCCTTATGGAATCTCTGAGTTCCACACTGAGAGATGGGTGTCAGTCCTTGATGTGGTTTAGGCAAGAAGAGTAACAGTAATTTGTAATTTTTGCTTCCCAGTTACCAGGGTAGAAGGAAAAAAGTGGGTGAGGAATCAGTCTCTGGCTTTTATCAGAAAAGACCCCTGGGTTCAGGACTCCTCTTCTAGACCCCGTCCCTCTCCCCAGGGCCTCCCACTATTACCCATGAAGACTGGCTCAGAATCCCAATTCTGAGTGGTGGGTGGGAATAGCCGGTGGGAAGAGCCTTGGTCTTCCTCCTCAGGACTGAAGGCTGTGCTTCTGGTGAAGACAGTGCCAAGGTAAGACCAGGAGGGGAGTTGCCCCAGGAGAATATGGTGCCCTCTGCTGCCAGGATTTTGGAAAGACTGGCTTTTCTCACAGCCACCCCAGTCTGCACCTGGAAGTCAGGGCCCCCTATTTCTGCTCTCCTGTCATCCTCTCAGCCTGGCTTGAACAAGGGTAGGGGAGGCGAGAACTCAGAGCTCCTCAAACTGGTGGTGACAGAAACTGTACAAGTTTGAAAGAGGGCACCTTTTAAAAAGTGAGAGAGAAGAGGAAGGGTCCCAGGTGGAGCCGGATACCAGTGTGGTTAAGGTGAGTGTTCTTGGAGTATAACAAAAATTGTGGTGGGTTTTCTGTTGCCATGGGAAAAAAAATTATAAAAATTACAAAAATACTAATATTTGAATACGCTGTCCATAAGAAAGAAGTTTTGAGCTGGATTTTGGACTGCATGCCAAATAGAAGGCCTTAATTAATAGAGTCAAATCAAGGTATGCCCATACACTTTTCCCTGAAAGAACTCCAATTTCCATGTGCCCCCCTCCCATAAAACTTCCATTTCCACTTCAGAGAGATGGCTCACAGAGAGGTATGTAGCAGACTCCTGCCATTCTTATCCCTACTTAAACAAAAGCACCTTTAATTTCCATTTTTGCTTCAGGAAGACCAGTCAAAGCTTGTTCCTCTGGGGGAAGCAAAAAACCTGCCTAAAGAACTCCAAGTAATGAAATGATGTGACCCTGTCCCTGTCAGAAAAGATCTCTACCCTGGGCTTACCTCTCCATCATGGTGCTATTTACTAGCCAACTGGAGAGTCAAATGTCATAATTTGTTTTCTGATAATGAAGTGATGATAACTGATGTGGACAGGATAGGTAGATGAAATGGCTGTGAGGATTCATTCACCTAGAGATTAGAGCATATATGTTTGTTCAAGAGAGGCATGAAAATCACAGAAAAGATTTATAAAGAATAGAGGACTCTTACTGCCTCCTCATCCCCCACTCCCATCCAGAAAACATCTCAGGTTATGAAAAAGAGTCCAAAGTCAACTGGGCAGGAAGAAGAAAATTTAAATCCTCACAAAATTTATAGCAGAGACAGAAAACATACCATTATGGGATATAAACTCCAATAGAATAGGGATGATCTATGAGAAAACTCATTTTGAGATTCCACATTCTCATTTCTCATGTAATAGTGGTTAAGGGGAAATCTTAGTGGTTATTATAAATAAGGCTACTCCTACATATATTTCTCCCTGATCCAGTTTTTATGTGTTGTTTTTTAAATGTATTCTGGCTACAGTGATCTTTTTAAAACAGTGAACTTACCTTACATGTGCTAAGATTTTCTTTAGATTTGGCTAAGAGACCCAGATATCTTCTCTGAGTAGGCGACAGACACATTTTTGTGTCAGACCCTAGACTAGAGTTTTGGATGTAAAACTTCAAAATTTAAGAAGCAGAAATGGTTTACTGATTCTTTACACTTTCTGTAGCCTGAGACATCTAAGAGTCTTTCTTGATGCAGAACCAGCTATAGGTATAAAAATGGTGTCTCATCCTTTTTTCCTATGAATTTTTCCAGCATCCTCCATGTTCTCTCAGTTGCTTCTATGCACAAGCAGACTTCAAAACCCTGTAAATCTTAATCACGTCATTGCAAAAGACCTATTCTTGTTTAACACTTTTCCAGAATCAAAGGCCAAAGTGCTGGATTACCTAACATTAAGATGGGACCAGGTTTTTGTTGTTGCTGTTGTTGTTTATAATAATGTGGGTATAAGACATTGCTACTAAGAACCATAAAAGTATTGCAGTAATCATTGCTTCAAAATTTATGATTTAAAATGTCATATTGTATTGAATGTTTGTTTTTTACTTAGGGCATATGTGCCTTTCAGTATGATTCACTTTCCATTATCTCCCTGCCCTGATTGTTACAAGCAATCTGTCCCAATTGGATAGAAATAGTTCAGTTTCCTCCTGGGTTTCTGAATTTTTCACATATTTGTCTAATAGCTCATATGTTTTAAATTCAAGCTAATATTTGACAAATATACCTTGAAAGCAGCTACATAATTAAAAACAGTAGGATTTTTTTTTTTTCTTGGAGAAGTTAGGGGAAATTAGAACAGGCGGTTTGAGGCAGAGTCCTACTCTACATTGCTCTTATGGGCAGTGCCAGAATCAAAGGAAAGAAGATACCTCAGGAAGATTTGAATTTAATTAACAGAGGGCTGACTAGTGGTTATATCTTACAGTGGGAAGATCTGGTTTATGAAATAAGGAACTACTTCTTTAACCACAAGTTAGATGATCTATCTGGGATGCTACAATGGAGGTTTATAAAAGAATAGTGAAATTCTATATCTCTAAGAAAATTCAGATCAAGGTTCTATAATTTTAGGAGTTGAATTGCAATATGAATTCACGACTACTTGGCCTTTGGACTGTATCCATCCCAACATTGCAGGCGTCATCTTGAAGTCTTACTGTATGTGCCCTCTGCAAGGACAGTCTTCTTGTTATCTTTGGCTAAGGAGGAAGTTCCCAATCTTGTAAAGATTTTTCCTTAGAAGGCAAATATTAACTGTCAGATGTTGAACAAATTGGTACTCAAAAAATGCCAGCTAATTCAACATAATAAACTATCCATGTAAGAATATTTTGACTTGTGATATTTCACTTAACGGCTAACCTCCTTTGATGGAGTTGGAGGCTACTCTAATTTAGAGGCAATAATTACAATTTATGGAACATCTACTATGCACTGGAAACCAAGCAATGCTCACAATATCACTGTGAGGTATGTATGATTTCTGTTTGAAATATGAAGAATTAAAAAAAGATAAGGTAAATGTTAACATGTGTAGAAGCTGAATTTGAACCCGGGCCTGAATGCAAAGCCAATGTTCCTTGTATCATTCTATGTTGCCTTCCAAAGCCATAGCCCTCTTCACAATGGGCTGTTAAATCTGACTGTAGTTCTAGGCAGCAATCCTCCTATCCAGCTCCTAATCCCTCAACTCTTATGGGTAGCATCCATGGCCAAAGTATTGAGGTTTGGAAAGAAGATGAGTTGCTACCGAAACTAGTGAAGCTCTAGTGGTAGAATACCTGGTTTGAACAGGGTGATAGAGAAAGTATTCAAGACAATGATATTTTCCATCACTTCTGGATTTCTTAGAAAGGATCTGTTTCCTATACCTTCTATTTCAAATCAAGCAGGTAATACTTAAGAAAAGCCGGCCACACAGATAAGATAGTTATATACTAAAGTATGGTTATATACTATAATATATATATTATATACCTATATAGCAAACTAATCAGCAAATGCATAACAATGGGAGAAGACAGAATATACTGTAAAATTTGGTCATAAGAGGTCAATGAGAAGTGAGCGAGTTTTGATCAGACCATGAAGCAAACAGCATATAAATTGTTGAAAGAAGGAAATAAGTGTATATAACCTATACTAAGGAATAGGGTGGCCATGAACATAGAACACATATGAATGGGAAGAAAATGAATCTGTGAGAGAATAAACTAGCAAGGCAGGGGACTACCAGTGCCAAGATAGGGTGATAGTGTGATGGTTTGGATGTGAGGTGTCCCCCAAAAGCTCATGTGTGAGACAATGCAAGAAAGTTTAGAGGAGAAGCGATTGGGTTATGAAAGCATTAATTCAATCAGCAAACTAATCCTGTGATAGGATTAACTGAGTGGAAACTGAAGGCAGGTAGGGTGTGACTAGAGGAGGTGGGTCACTGGGGGTGTGCCTTTGGGGTATATATTTTGTATCTGGCGAGTGGAGTCTCTCTCTGCTTTCTGATCATGATGTGAGAGTCACTTCCCTCTGCCACACTCTTCCGCCATGGTGTTCAGCCTTACCTCAAGTTCCAAGGAATGGAGCCTGCTGTCTATGAACTGAGACCTCTGAAACCATGAGCTCTCTAAATAAACTTTTTCTCCCCTAAAATTGTTCTTGTCGGGTTTTAAGTCACAGCAGTGAAAAAGCTGACTGAAATAATATGTTAAGACAAATAACAGATGCACACTGAAAGCTAAGAATGATGTAATAAGATTATTCTTCAATAGAAGAGATTTACAATTAATAATGCAATACTGAGCATGAAGGTAGAGATTAGTGGCACAAAGCAATCATGCTGCAGAAATTCAGGTGAAAAAATATAATGGCCTGGCTTACCACAATGCCAGAGAAAAAGAATTCATAGATATGTTGGTTTTCCTAACAGCTTATTTTCCCTCCATAAACTTAGTCTACCTGTGGTTTTTCCTGCCACCAGGCACCAAGATCTGGAGCTTTTAGAACTTGATAGAACCCTTCCTGTCCATTGCGTTTACATGCTTCAGGTAACAGGAATGTGTTTCTGGACAACAAAGAAATAAAACAAAACCTACTAATTATATATTGATAGAATGGAGTTGAAAAAAAAATGAATCATCTCAGTTTGTTCAGAAAAGTAAGGTAAGATTATTGACTGAGGGAGTGAAGAATTTGAGAGAAAGAATTATATTTTTAGAGCTTTTAAAATGTTTACAATGAATATTAATTATATTTATAATCAGAAAAAATCTGATAAAGTGATTTTCATTTTGAAAGAAATAGAGAAGTTTTGGAGTACCTCTAAGGTACCATGATCGTTTTAAGCAGCTCTTGGGTGAGAATTAGCTATTAATACAGTTCTATTAATACTGCCTCTTTTGGTATATGAATGTTTCATTGTTTTTATCTTTTTTCTATTTTATTTGCATTTTGCAGTAGACAATTGGAATTATTGGTGTAGTGACAAAATATGAATAGACCATGTTCTAAACAAAGGAAGATGAGGTGCTTTAAATCAGGAGGTTCTCCTAAGAACCAATATATACTTTGCAGTTTTAAGCTAAACAACCATCCCAATTTAAAGAACAAGCCTTCTACTAAAGATAGTTACTGGGAACCCATCAGACATTTAAACTGAAATTCTTCTCAAGAGACTGACTTCAGCTCAGTTCCAAAGGAATTTCAGTTCCTGGGAAATTACTACTTTATCTGATCTAGGACTACCCAGTTTTCATGTACAAGGAATTCAGTGTACACAGTCTCTTTTCTCCCACCAGTCTGCTCCAAGAGCTGAGACTGATTCTCGAAGTCCAACTTAAGTGATTAGGAAGTAGGGAAACTAACTAGGGTGAGGTACAACAGAACATCTTTACTCAAATTGCATTATCCTGCATCTGGATTGGATTATGAACTATTAGCTTTCTCTTTCATCAAAAGAAAAGCTTCACAGACATATTCCATGGTTAATATTAGTGACCTTCTCTTTTCTGAGAGCAAAATTAAAATTCATCACTATTCCATAGTCCATCTAGGGATGCAGTGGGGGCATAAATGGGAAAAACAACATTACTTGGGTTATATCATCTGCAGGGAAAAAAAAACCCTGGAAAACAGGTTATAAGATATGCATAGATAGAGATAAAGAAACAGTTCAGATTCCAAGTATGTCTCTGCCCAGTTCCAATTCTCTTGGCCATATAGCACTGCTAGAGAAAAATTTACACATTTGATCTTAATATATGACAAATCTGGGATTCAATCTTGTAGGATTGCTATGGCCTGAATGTTTGTGTTCCCCAAATTCATATGCTGAAACTGTAATCCCCAATGTTATGGTATTTGGAGATGGAACCTTTGAGAGGGAATTAGGTCTCAGGGGTGAAGCCCTCATGATGAGATTGGTGCTCTTATGAGAGACACTAGAGAGCTTTCTTCCCTTCTTCCTCTTTCCACTTTGTGAGGACACAGCAAGAAGACAGCCATATGCAAATCAGGAAGAAGGGCCTCACCAGAACCCAACAATGCGCCCACACTAATCTCAGACTTCCCATCCTCCAAAACCTTTGAGAAATATATTTCTGATACTTAAGCCACCTGACTTATGGTATTTTTATTATATCAGTCCAAACTAAGACAAAGACTGACTTTTTTTTCTTTTGTGAATACCTTTGAATAGCTCCTGTCTTATGTTCTCATCTTCAAAGACAAACAAGAAGTGCTCCAGTAACCTGGATTTAATTCAAAAGCAAACTGTACAACTTTAAGGCTTTTGAAGAGCCTCATATGATAAAGTCCTACTGCTGGAAAACCATTTGTCTGAGAGTATCCAGCTAATATGCTGCATTTTAGCCCAAACAAAGTAGGCCTGACCAGTGTTACCAGTGGAGTCACAGTTAATCATGTCCCCAAGAGCAAATGCATATTACCTCAGAGGGAGTAGTTGGTCACATTTCACAGTGCCTTACACACTCTTTCCTGAAATGTGGCAGGATAAAAAATGCAAATATTTAACTCAGCTTCTCTATTATCTGTCATAAGAGGCACAGCATCTATTTTTCCAATGTTCAAGCCTCTCTGTGATTTACAAAATGGAAAAAGATCTGGGAGACTGTTCTCACTGAAACTGAGAAGGTCAGGCCCTAATCTCCGACATCATTGTTAGAGTGCCTCATGCTCCTAGAGAGAGAGTTCCTTACCTCAGGCCCCCTCACCATCCTGAGCTGCAAGCGGAGATTAATGCTGTGCATTTCAGGTGTTAGGTGATATCTGAACTTGCTGGATTTAAATAATTCCAACAGTTGATTTGTAATTTTTTGGAATTACCTATGTAGACAATCATGTCCAGTCTAAATAAATAATATTTTCTTATTTCTAATTCTTATTTTTTGTTGTCTTTTCTTACTGGCTATAATTGAATACAAGTAGCAATAGGAACATTCTTTTTGTTGTTGATTTTAAAGGGAATGTTTCTACGTTTTACTATTTAGAGCAATATTTTCTATAGGATCTGGGAGGTTTTAAAAAAGAATTAGGAAACCCTCTTCTATTTATAATTTTCTAAAAGACTTTTTCATGAATGGGTGATTCATTCTTTTTAAATGCTTATTTTTCCCATCTGTTAAGATGATTGAAATTGTCCTCCATTTTGATCTGCTAATATGATAACACATAAATGGATTTTAAAATGCTAGACCATTTTTCATCTTTATGATAAACCCAACTTGATTATAAGTGTTTTAACAAATTGCAAGATTTGGTTTGCATGTATATTTTCTTGGTATTTTTGAATTATGTTCATGAGTGGTATCAGTCTATAATTTAAAAATAGTTCTCCTATGTTAGTATTAATGTTATAATAGTTTCATAAAATGAATTGTGAACACTTCATTTTTTCAGTCTTCGGAATAGGCTGTAGAAGACAGGAACAACCTATTTTACAAAAATTAATCAGACTTCACCAAAAAAGATTAAAACATGGGTTTGGTGAATTAAAAAAAAATCCTTCACATATTTAAGTGTCATACTTCTTGAGATAATTTTGGAAATTTATGTATTTCTAGAACATTGCCCATTTTCCCTAAGTTTTATAATTTATCAGTGTTCAGTTCTTTTATCTTATTTTATTCTATTCTATTATTATTAGTATTATTTTTGGCACTGCTAGGGATGAAACCCTGGGCTTTGAACCTGTGCTCTACTACTGAACTACATCCCTGCCCTCTTCTCTTGCACTTTAAATGATTGCTATATGTTTCTCTTTTCCATGCCTAGTATTCATTTTCTTTTCACCAGTGCTTCTGACATTATATTCCTTTGTTCTAGATTTGTTTCCTTCTGCAGTTAGCACATCCTGAGTTAATCTTTCTGTCAAGATCTAAGCAGTAAATTCAGTCTGTCTAAATATGACCTTCCTTCTTAAACCTTCTAAACCAAAAGCTGGGACAGAGAACCCCAGGAGTATTTGCTTCTGCCACACAGTTCAGGAGTGTCAGCCGCCTGGGATAGGTTCTCAAGCTTATTTATTGGTTTAAGATAACAGAGCCACTCAGGTGTTATAAATCAGACTCTGAAAACAAGAACTGCACAGGCTTGTGCTTTCAGTTTATCAGATTATACCCAGGCCAACAGGAAGCAAAGCAAAGCAGAACACAAACACGGAGACAAGCTTTTATGCCGTCTCCTTGGTATAATATCTTGAGTTTTCAATTTTATCTCTCAAAGATGCAGCTTTTCGCCATGCACGGTGGCACATGCTTGTGATCTCAGAGGCTGAGGAGGCTGAGGCAGGAGTTCAAAACCAGCTCAGCAATGGCGAGGCACTAAAAGGAATTCAGTGAGACCCTGTCTCTAAATAAAATACAAAATAGGGCTGGGGATGTGGCTCAGTGGTTGAGTGCCCCTGACTTTAATCCCCGGTACCAAAAAAAACCCCAAAGCAGCTTTTCAAGAGTATCAGTTTTATGCATGAATCGTGGTTCCCATTTCCTTCTTTGGCTCGGCAGAGGTCACCTCTCCTGTTTCTGTGTGTCAATTATGACCTAAGTTCCCAGGTCTATTTCTTGTTGTCTGACCTTCTTGCACCACTTTTACCCTCTATCTTCTGTGTCAGCCCCTCTGTACACTATTTTAGTTTTCAGTTTTCTCTTTTTTTGGGTGGGAGTATCTGAGAATTTTTATTTCTTATGAGGACACTGTATATTGAAATTTGTTATTGGAATCAGCTTGCTTAGGTGTTTAGTGAGTGATAACTATGTATTAGTTCAGGCCTTAGCTTTCTAGCACTGGAAGTCCCCCATGGCCCTTTGGCACACTCTATTCCAGCTTCGAAGCCCACCATTCTAAGATGCCTATTCTTTCCAAAGTCACCATTGTTTTCTGTATTGTCAAATTCAATGGGTATTTCTTACCCCATATTTTACTTTTTGTCCCTTCTTCCTGGAACACTTTCTACTTTAAGCTTATGTGACAATGAATTCTTTTGGTTTTCTTCCTATGCCTATTGCTGCTTCTACTCTTGTGCTTAATCTTTAAATACTGCCATCTCCTGGGACCTCTCCTTTCTTTTTTTCTATAAAATTTCTTTAGGTGTGCTGAATACTTCTAATCCCATCAGTTTGGGAGTCTGAGGCAGGAGGATCGCAGGTTCAAAGCCAGCCTCAGCCTCAGCAACTTACAGAGACTCTAAGCAACTTAGTGAGATCTTGTCTCAAAAAAAAAAAAAATGTTTTAAAGGGGTCTGGGGATGTGGCTCAGTGGTAAAGCAGCACTGGGTTCAGTTTCTTTAGTGAACTTATCCATTTGCATTGCTTTAGTTATGATCTTTTCGCCAGTGAACCCCAATATTACATCTCTTGCCTTAACCCTTCTTGGGTGTCTAACAGGCATCCCAAACTTAATGTATTAAAAATAGGTTTTGGGGTTTGTTTGAAAACAGGTGTTGCTATTTTGTCCAAGTAGCTCAGACCATAGGCTCATGCCACCCCACCCAGGTAACTCTTGATACTCATTCTTCAAATATGATTCTCTTTTGGTTTTCTCCAGCCTAATAAATAGTAATGAATTGTTCAAATCAGAAACTTAGGAGTCATTTTTTGGTTTCTTCCATTTATATTTTTGCTTCTCCTGTTATACATGGTTCACCAGCTATTACCTGGACACTCTCCAATCTCATCTCATACAATCAACTCCTTCTCTCACTAAGCCCTAGCCACACTGGCTTCTTCTCCACCTGAAGGCCTTCATACTTTTTATTTGGTCTTCTTTTCCTGGCTTTTCACATCTTTCATGTCTCGGTTCAAATGCCACCTCCATGGAGAAGATTTTCCTGATTACTCTGTGTAAAGTAGCGTTCTCCTCATAACCAGCTCTTCCTTTATACATTCTACAATTGATTTCCTTCAGAGCCTTTATTACAACTTAAATCCCATTATTTGTTTATATTTTACCTGCTTTCTCTAGAATGTGAGCTCCATTAAGACAATACCTTAATACAGTATTTAAAGACTATACTACCATTGCCTAGAACAATAGTACCTTCTATACTGTAAGTACTACAATTACTTCTTGAACAAATGAATAACAAGATATTCCACTTCCAATTATACCCATCTATAGAGTTTGTATTACACCAACTCTCTAATGAGAACAACTAAAAAATTTGGATAGAATGTAAAAAATGAAAAATCAGACTGATGGTATCCAAGACAGCTAAGACAGCAGGAGCCAAGATCCTAACTAGAATGGAAATGCTGAGAAGTGAGTTTGTTATTTTGTGCAGCATATCCATTTCATGCCTTTGCCAATTTACAAGTGACAGCCAAAAGGCTGAAACTCTGAGTCGGGTTTGGAAGAAAAAAAGAAATTAGTTCAGGATTCATCAAAGTAGGTATCCAAGAAAACACCATTGTCTTGTAGTTAAAACAATTGAAGAGATAGTCTAGGAATAACCAGATAAACCAGGAATATACAGGAAATACATCAAGTCTCACAAAGACTGAGACCCAGTCTATAATTAGTTTTATTTCATGCTGCAAAAGCATCGTCCAGAGTCTCAAATTATTCTTCTAATTTTTAATTCACAGTATCTGGCATTCAATTAAAAATTATCACTTACCCTCTGAAGACAAAAGGCTAAGAGAAAAATGTAAAAAGTAACTAGGTACACAGCATATTCAGATACTAGAGTTTCAGACACAAGTTATAAAATAACTATGATTAGTATGTTCAAAAAATAGAAGATCACATAGAAATTGTTTTTTAAAAATCAAATAAAACTGAACTGAAAACAATAACTAAAATTAATGCAAACAGATTGAATGCAGATTAGAGACAACTAATGAAAGGAATAGTGAAAAGAAAGAAAGAAAGAAAAAGGAAACAAAATATCCAGACTAAACCATGAAATTTTTAAAGTAAGGAAAATAGTTTTTAAATGTAAAAGACATGGGATTCTGAAAATACTTATTATAGGTGAGCTGATGTGAGAATCCCAGAAGAAGCCTTCTCCAAATACCGGTTCTTCCTTTATGCATTCCACCATTGATTTCCTTCAGAGCCTTTATTACAACTTGAAATACCAGAATGAGATGAGAATCCCAGAAAGAGAAAGGGAAAATAGGTCGTAAATAATATTTGAATAGATTTTGGCCAAAAACTTCAAAACTGATGAAGGATTCAAGAGCCACTATGTAAAACCAAGCAGATAAAATTCAAATAAAATCACACCTAAGCTTATCATGGTAAGATTGTGGGAGACCAAGGTCAAACAGAAAATCTTGAAGAAACAGAGATGAGAAGGCATGTTACCCTTGATGGAGCAATAATAGGTTTGTTATATGCCTTTCAATAGAAATAATGAAGGCTAGAAAACAGTGACATAACCACATCAAAGAACCAACGGGAAAATCTGCCAACATACTAGTTTTTCAGACCCTGGGTAGGTAAATATTTCTTAAACAGAACACAACAAAGGAAAGATTGATATACAGTATGAAAGATAAGAACTTTTTTCATTAAATGATACCATTAAGAGTGAGAATGCAAACCATATCTTAGGAAAAGACATTTCCAATAATATCTTACACAGGAACTTATGTATTAATTGAAAAGAATTTCTACAAGGATTTTTAAATGGGTGAAAAACTTTAATAAACACTTTACAAAATAGGCTCTCTAACCAGTTAATAAATATATGAAAAGGTGCTCAAACTTCTTAGTCGCATCAAAAGTGCCAGTTAAGATCAATATATAATATATAATTGCCAAACAGCTGACACAAGTGTCAGGCTGAAGACCAACTGGACTCTCGGAGACTGCAAATGGGAGAAAAACCTGGGATGACCACTTTGGAAAATGTTTGATGTAATCATCTGAAGCTAAAGGTATGCTGATGGTATGACTTGGATTATAATTCCTAGATGCATAGGTTGAGTATCCCTTATCTAAAATGTGTGGGACTAGACTTATGTCAAACCTCAGATCTTTTTGGATTTTGGAATATTTGCATATACACAATGAAGGACCCAAGTCTAAGCATGAAATTCCCTTATGTTTCATGTTCTTCTTACCTCGACAACCTAAAGGGGTAATTTTTTATGTTTTTAGTTTGACCACATTTTGATTATGACCCATCACAGAAGGACAGATGTGGAATTATTCACTTGTGGCATCACTTCAGAGCTCAAAAAGTTTGGATTCTGGGTCATTTGGACTTCAGATTTTTGGATTAGGAATGCTCGATCTATATGCCTAATAAAAACGCATGCACACAGACAGAAAGAGGTAAGAATATTCATGGCGCTCATATTTGTATAGCTACAAAACTAGAAATATTCATGAGTGTTAAAACTACATCTGGCAAACATTGGACCCCCAATTAGTGTAAGTTTTATTATTAGTTTTTATTAGATTATAAATATCTTTTTGTGTTTTATAGATTGCAAAAATCTGCCCAGCTGAAAACCAAGAACATTCTTCTCAGAAATATATGGTTAAATACAATTGAAAATGCCTAAATAAAATAATTTTTTACCTCAGGCATCAATGGAGAGGGCTGAGGTTGTAGCTCAGTAGTGGAGTGATTGCCCCTCATGCATGAGACACTGGGTTCAATGTTCACACCACTCAAAAATAAATAAATAAAATAAAGGTATTGTGTCCATGTGCAACTAAAATATTTTTTAAAAAAATAATTGATGGAAGATTTAGTCATTGAATTTTAAAAATTTTTTTTAGTTGTAGAAGAACACGATATCTTTCCCTCCTTCCTTGCCTTCCTTGCCTGCCTTCCTTCCTTCCTTCCTTCCTTCCTTCCGCTTAGGATCAAACCCAGTACCTCACACATGTGAGGCAAGCATTCTACCACTGAGCTACAGCCCCAACTTTTAAGTGTCAATATTCCAAGATCAGGCATAAATTAGATTTGACTTTAAGATGTGTACTCTTACTACATTGGGAGAAAGCCTCTTCTTCCTAATGAATTGCAGAAGTAAACTTTTCAAATAGGTATCTTGCAAGGAGACAAAACAATTTTGTATTATTATACTCTGAGTCACCAATTAACCCATTTTGTCTCATAGATAAAAGTTGAGAAAACAACTTGAAATTATCACCAGTCTAATTCAGTAGTTGTGAAGCCAGCTGTATGGTTTCTACATAGATCCTTATTTGTGCCAAGCTTTCTCAAAGCTTTTCATACTCCTTTTCTAAATGTAGATGGAAAAAGATTTAATAATGTTCCCATGTGTTCAACATCTTGAATAAGAAAACCCCAAAGATAGCCTCTTATACATCTACGAGAATTTAAGTTTGAATTGTATTATTGATAAGCCTTAAACACAACTCTTAAATAGCCAACTTACTTATTTTCCTAGTATCTTGTTAAATAAACACAGGAATATTATCATTACAACTTTACTGATGGAGAAAACAAAAATTATAAAGTCTTATTGCCTTACCTCAGTAGTCAAAAATACATTAGTAGAGATTATAGGAAAATATGTCTCTCAGATACTGCTTTTGTAGATCTGTTGGCGATTCTATTTTCTTTTCAGAGCTTCTTTCCACCATATTTTAACTACAAATTTCTCCTCTGTAACATATTCTGTATATAGACTTATTTTCCTTCAGAAGATTGTCACTCTATTTTTTTCCCCCGAGTAGTTCTATTCCCTATGGTGGTTGGGGTGACGATTATTCTGCTTAAATAAAGTTATCACACACATGTGTGTATAACAAATTTTTTAAAAAGGCAATGTATTAGAATAATACAATACCTTATTATTATCTTATTACTATTCATATTCACAAAGAAAATAACTTCTCAATTTTCTGGAAGCTATTCTAATCAGTCGTGTTTATGAACCCTCCATTCCTCTAGATAAAGAGCATAGAGGAGGTGAGTATGGCATTTGGGAAAGTAAAGATGACTGCTCACTTAGCCATCTTACCTGGAGGTATTCTTTGGATTTAAATCTTCTGTCTTCTGCATAAGAGAGGAGCATTCTCAGTTGCTCTCAGTTTGAGAAAAGTCAAAAAACATAACTGTCAATTATAAGCCAGGAGAGATGACTACCAAAAATAAAGACCTTGGTTTTGGAACAATTGATCTGCAGCTATCCTCTTTTTTTCTAGCAGTGATTATAGAATAGGACCAATATTCTTCTAAGGCCATTCCTGATTCCAGACAATAAACCCATATCATCTGAATATCTGATCTCATCTCTTTTTGGTGAATTAGAGGGAAAAAATAAATGGATCCTGTTTATCCAAAACTATGCCCAGAGCATACTACTATTTTAGTAAACTATCTAGTATTTTCTTATCCGCCCAAGAACACTCTTACAGCTCAGTGCCTGCTTCTGTATAAGGATCTGGAACAGAGGGATCTATATTGAGATGCTGCATTTTATCTCATAACTGATTCTTGCCCCAGGACTCAAAAATTGATGAAAAGTCAGAGAAAGTAAAAATGTTTTACGTGAAGTCTGATATCGCTCTACGAGAGGACATGACAGGAGTAAACATGGAATGGTTCTGCGGAGAGTCCACTTGCTCTTTTTCAGAACGTACGCCTAAGAGCCTGGGTGTTTTCTTCATGGAAAAAAAATCTGGTATGAGTTTAGATGGAATGTCTATTATATTAATAGGTTTGCCACTTAGAGTAGAGAAATGCCTTTTAAAGACTGACATAAACTGCATTCTGATTTCAATCCCATTGGACCATCCATGTGAGGCCAAGAAAGACAAATGAAATGACAAAGTTACTATAAGAAGCATTGCTGATCATTTCTGGAGGTAAGGATTTTCCTGGACAGGGTCTTCTTTCTAGCACCAGTACAAAGACCTTGCTGAAAGGAGGGAAACATCTCAAGAGCAGCTATAGTTTAGTTTCTACTACATAGCTGACTCCCTTCTGTTGACAATGCTGATAGACATCTTTGACTAGTAATTTCCTCATCAACTTTAGTCAGGATGAGAAATGCAAGACATAATCATATTTTGTAATTATCCTCAACTATAAGAAGCAACATCAGAAAATTACTCTTACTATAAACAGAAAATGATTTGAAAACCATAGTTGACCATTAATTCACTTCTTCTTCATATTTGCTTTCACTTTTCCACTATGTATATTTTTGAGAAAAATTTAGTTATAATAATCAATCTGCAGAGCTAAACTGAAGCCCTTATTTTGTCCGTAAACAGTTTGGAAGCTTTAAAAACATTTAGGTCTCTTAGAGACTTCTTGCTCATCTACAAATCAATGATTTCCTAATGAATCATCTGAGATCAACTATAAAGTTAGATTTTAGCATTCTTTTTCAGTTAGTATTTGATTAACTTCACATTCTATTTAAGACTTTGATTGACAAGAAGCTGAATTAATTCTATCAACTCTCAGTTCCTTTAAGATTAAGCAGAATAAAACAGATCAGTATATCTTTTAGAGATAAAACTTTTTAACATTTTGATGTTTCCTTTCAATTGTTTATACATTTTATAGTAAATATCTATATACATCCATATTTTACACAGTGGTTCTTATGTAGTTCATAACATGTACTTATGTTATTGCATGTAACATTAAATATGATGGACTTTTTCTATGATATCAACTATACATTTATAGAATTTAACTGAGCAAAACCACATTTTCATTCAGAGAAATAATCTGATACATATTTCTTTTTTATGTAAAGCAAGTATGACTAGATTTTTATGCAAATGTAAATAGATATATAGCATTATCAAAATGTCACTGTTAATGCTTATTCCTGCTTTAAAGAAAGCAAATGAATTGCCAGTAAATGGATGGAACTGGAGACTAGTTTCATGCTATGTGAAATAAGCCAATCCCCCCAAATCAAAGGCCAAATGTTCGCTCTGCTATGGGGATCCTAGCACACAATAGTTTAGGAGGGGGGTGGAGGGGAGAATAGAACTACTTTGGATTTGACAAAGGGGAATGAAGGAAAGGGATGGGGAATGGGAATAGGAAAGACAGTAGAATTAATCTGACATAACTTTCCTATGTCCACATATGAATGCACGACCAGTCTAACTCCACATCAAGTATAATCACAAGAATGGTAAGTTATACTCCAGGTATGTATAATATGTCAAAATACATTCTACAGTCATGTGTAACTAAAAAGAACAAAAACAGAAAATGAGGAAAGATATCTAGTTACATAAAACATTTTTGCCTTAATAACACTTTACTAAGGCCAGTGCACAAGGTCAAATGCACTAAGTCAAATGCAAAAAGCCCAGTAATACTTGCATTGAATGAGAAAGAAGTATATCCTAATATTTCAATTTGTTTCCCATTCCCAGAGTAAAAACATTTGTTTCATTTAGTCATATTTTATCAATATCATGGGAGGAAATTAATTTTTTTGTACTGAGGATTGAATTCAGGGATACTTGACCACTGAGCCACATCCTCAGTCCCATAATGTATTTTATTTAGAGACAGGGTCTCACTAGTTGCTTAGCACCTGACTTTTGCTGAAGCTGGCTTTGAACTCAAGATCCTCCTGCCTCAGCCTCCCGAGCACTGGGATTACAGGTGTGCACCACTGCGCCTGGCTGGAGGAAACAAATTTTAAAGTATACTTCTTCAGTACAGGAAAGAAAGTACTTTCTCAGTTTCAAAGTAAGTCAATTTAAAAAGCAGAAAGCAAAATGATCAAAATAACCCAAGAGGGAGAGTCAAATAAAGACCAGATTGATGAAAAGCTCAACTGGTTCCTGATTGTTCCTCTTTAAAAATTCATAATTATATCTTCAGACATGAACCCCCAGAGGAGCAAAGAAGGCCAAGTAGAGGAAGGCTGCACTTTTTATTTGCTCCTTGGTTCAGGACTGAAGCAGTGGAAGTACTGCTTCTCGGAGAGATGGATGACTGAGGGAACCCACAGAAATTCAATATTGGACAAAGACTCAGAGAGACCCAGATATTTTGGTGTTTCGAAGACAGGACAAGAAAGAGTATGCTGGAGCCCAGCCAGTCCTAGCAGCAGTGCCAATTCACCACCAAGGGGGGTAACACCAATGGAAAGAGAGAAACACAATGGACAAATTTGGCACAGGAACACTGGTAGAACAGAAAGCCAGTATGAACTTAGCTGAATCAGAGGCTTCATTGCAAAATCATGTTTGGAAAGCACTCTGGGTATCTCGAATTGTAAGCAGAAAGTTGAGGTGGGGAGCCATTTGAGGAGGTCATGCTGGAGCTTGCTGCTATGAGAGATCACAGCAAATATTGCCACTCTGTTCCAGCCAGCAACTACCCTGTGGCGTAGGGTACACCAGGTAGAACATGGCTGAAACAGACACAGAGAAGCTTGTACTCAGGAGGATTCATGTCAGAGATAGGGAGGAGAGTGCAACTTGCTTTCCCTTTGAGTCTGGTGACTCACAAGATCAGCTAGAGAGTCAGGAAACTGAACAGGCCTGCGTGATTTCATTTGGGAATTGAGCCTTGGAATACCATATTTGTGGGTGGTGGAGTGTGCCAGACCTACCATGCCCCCTCCACCCAGGAAAGTAATGGTAACCCCATTCTATAAGTTGATTTTTTGGGAGGCCCCTGAATTCTAGATGCCCAGTAGAGATCAGAATCTGTCCTGCCCTATGAGTGTGTTGATCTAATCTCTCCAGAGTAGATATCATTGGACAAAGTCTGAAAGTTATGATTAAAGCTAGATCCCAGCTGCTAGAACTTTCCATTGAGAATTCTGCATCAGCCCTGACCTTGGAGTGCATTAATCTAATCTGTCCAGATAAAACTCCAATAAATGGTACTTCCCATTTCATCCTACCTTGTACCGGTAGTAGGGAAACCGAGAGCCATTTCAACCAGTTTTGGTTTCAGGCCACTCCAGCTGGCAGCTCAGTGAACAGCACACAAGGAGGACTGCCCACAGCCCTTGCTCTCTAAAAGGGGTGCATTGCCCAAGAAGAAATGTAAACAAGGAAAGTTCAGTATAGGCAATGAATATCCATATTTGTCCATAATATCAACCACTTAAGCAGAGATAATTCTTTTATTTTCATTAAGGATTTTGTTGTTGATGTTGTTTTTGCTGACTGGTGTGTGTGTGTATTCATTTTTTATTTCTTTATCTTGTTATTATTCTTTTGTTAATTTGCTTTGTTTTGTTTTTTGAGGATTAGTGGTTTGCTTTTATTTCTTACTCTTTCTTTTATTCTCCCTCTAGTAGCCAAATTCTCTTGTTTATCTTTCTCATTATTTGGTTTCTTTT
Organism: Glaucomys volans; assembly: GCA_020662805.1. Classification (NCBI taxonomy): domain Eukaryota; kingdom Metazoa; phylum Chordata; class Mammalia; order Rodentia; family Sciuridae; genus Glaucomys; species Glaucomys volans. Next base: position 252,120 of record JAJEJO010000634.1, read on the forward strand.
ATTTATTTTATCCTCCTTCTTTATGACCTTCATTTGCTATCTTCTACTTTCTCTCTTTTCACCTCTTGAATAATCTAAACTTTTACTTTTCTACCCATTTTATCTTTTCTAAATGAACTGTATTTTTTTTTTTTTTTTACTGTTTTTCAGAACTATTTAGTTCATATAATTCCTGCCCCCACCATTCATGTGGTTGTGTTTATAAGGACTGTAGTTGACATAGTTGACCCCTGGTGTTTACTGTTATAACTAGTTCAGGGTAGTTTGCCATTGCCACTATTGTTAACTACTGACCTCACCATTCCTGATTTTATGGTTATTAGTGTTATAAATGTCATAGTAGGCACCTGGTATTTTTAAAGTGTTGTAAATTCGTTGTTACTGCACTTGCTGTTGTTTATTTCCCCCTTTTCTATTAGGTGCTGAGAATCTAGCGTGATGCTACGAGTTCTTGGAATAGGTGCTCTGTTGCTGAGCTACACACCCAGCCCAGCTAAGAGACAGCACACCTTGCTTCCCACAACCTAACCATGTTTGAACTTCAGTAGTAATTTAACACAAAGAAAATGGCAGACTACACCCCCAACTGGACAACCAGACCCCAAGTAGAAACTTGGGGATGGAGGACCCTTGGGTCCCACTCATGGACTTCTGCTTCTATGGCAATAGCAGAGAGAAATAACACAAAGACTATGGCCACCACACCTATAAGGGGCCTAAATCTAGATCAATCCCATACCTTTATATAATATATGGAATTGTTGAGTCTAGAAGAGCAATCACAGAGGGTGTGCCCCACATACACTGCTCTGTACAATACAACTGCACTCTTGTGAGATAAACAGAGAAACTGGGATCTTCAAGCTCTGACACAATACATACTGTATCAAAGTATGCTGATCATCACCAAAGAACTAGGAGGGAAATTATAATGTAAAACCCATTGGGAAATATATTCAACAATTCACAACACCCTATAATTCCAGAACACTTAACCAAGAGAAGGCTCTTCCAGAAAAAGGCCCTCACATTAAAGTGGAAGAGAAATCCATCCCCACATACGCACATATCTCCCAGTATGGAAATGCAATAAATATGAAAATAAAACAAGGTAACATGACACCTCCTAAGGTTCATAATTCACCAGCAACCAATTCCAAAGATATAAAAATAATACATAAAAATCCAAGCTAATGATTATAAGAAAGATCAATGAATTCCAAGAGAATACAAAAAAACAACTGACTGGATTAAGGAAGTCAGTATAGGACATCAATGCGAAATTAATATATATATATATACATATATATATATATACTTTAAAAGAACCAAAAAAGAAATTGTGGATATTAAAGACAATAAATCACATTAAAAATTCAGTTGAAAGTCTCCAATAGAGTACACCATACAGAAGAATCACAGAGCTCGATGACAAAAGGAGCCAGCCTTAAATATTCTGATAGTATTAAAGAAAAGAAAATAAGTAAAACCCTGATGAGAATATATAGGAACTCCAAAATGACATTAAGGGACCAAATTTAAGAGCCATTGCAAATTAAGAGGAATCTGAGATACAGGCTAATGGCATGGATAATCTTTTCAGGAAAACAATAAAAGAAAAATTTTCTAAACCTTGGGAATGAGAATGGACATCCAGATGCAGGACACATTCGAACCTCAAATAGACAAGATGAAAAGAGAAATTTTCCACAACACTTTACAATTAAAATACCTAACATACAGATAGTATTTTAAAAGCTTTAAGAGAAAAACATCACATCATATTTAGTGGTCAGACATTACTTCTGATTTCCAGCACAAACTCTAAAATAGAAAATAATCACCAAGATTGTGACATCCAGCAAAGCTATCCTTCAGAATTGAAGACTAAATTAAAACCTTACAAGCAGAAACTAAAAAAATCATGACTACTAAACCAGTACTACACAAAATACTTAAACATTACACTACAACACAGAAAAACAAACTTCAGAGTTCAGAAATGGATGAATTTCATTAGAAGAGTAGCTAATCAAATGAGAAATATGGCTGAATTGAACATTAGAAAGAAATAAAAATGGCAGAGATTAATAAACATCTCTCTAGAGTAACACTGAATGTAAACGGTCTCAACTCTCCAATTAAAAGATAAAGACTGGGGTTGTGGCTCAGTGGCAAAGTGCTTGCCTAGCACGTGCAAGGCACTGGGTTTGATTTTCAGCACTGCATATAAATAAGTAAAATAAAGGTCCATTGCCAACTTAAAAAAATATTTAAAAAAAGATACAGACTGACAGAATGGATTCAAAAGACTCAACTACGTATTGTTTGCAAGAAACTCCCTCACAGGCAAAGACAGTCACAGGCTGGAAGTGAAAGGATAAAAATTTATATTCTGTGCAAACAGAACCTGAAAACAAGGAGTAGCAGTTACTCTAATGTCTGACAAAGCAAATTTCAAGCCAAAATTAATCAGAAGAGACAAAAAAGGTCATTTCATACAGGTTAAGGGAACTATCCAACAAGAAGACATAACAATAATAAATATTTATGCCCCAAGTGTCAGTACACCTGATTACATAAACACTTCTAAAGTTAAAGACTCAGAACTCAAAAGGATAATATGGGATGATTTCAATACACCACTCTCACTAATACATAGGTCATCTAGACATAAATTCAGTAAGGACTCTTTGGACCTAAAAAATATTTTAAATCAAATGGATCTAACAGACATCTATAGAATATTTCGTCCAACAATAGTTAAATTCACTTTCTTCTTAGCTGTTAATGGAATCTTTTCCATAGTTGATCATATTTTAGGCTACAAAGCAAGTCTTGGCAAATATAAAAAAATCAGTATAAGTCCTTGCATCTTATCAGTTAATAATGGAATAAAATTAGAAATCAACAATAAGAAAAATGACAGAAAATCATATAAACACATGCAGATTGAACATTATACTTCTGAACTATGAATAACTATAGAAAAATCAGGGGAGAAATTTTAAAATTCTTAGGATCAAAGAAAAATAGAGATAGAACATATCAGAATTACTGGGGTATTATGCAGGTAGTTGAAGGAGGAAAGTTTACAGCTAAGTGTGCCTACATTTAAAAAATGAGAAAAAAACACAAGTAGATAACTGAATGAAACTTCTCAAAGGCCCTTTAAAAGCAAGAATAAACCAATTCCAAAAACAGCAGGAGGAAGAAAATAATTAAGATCAGAACCAAGGTTAATGAAATTGAGAATAAAAAATCCAAAGGATCAATGTAACAAAGAGTTGGTTCTTTGAAAAATAAACAAGAGTGATAAGCCCTTAGCTGAACTAAACAAAATAAAGAGACATTCCAAATTAATAAAATTATAGATGAAAAAGGAGATACCAACACAGACATCATAGAAATCCAGAGGATCATTACAGATTATTCTGAAAACTTACACTCCAATAAATAGGAAAATTCTAGAAGAAATGAGTACATTTCTAAACATATAAGACCAACAAAATTGAACCAAAAGGATGCAGAAAACCTATGCAGACCAATAACAAGCAATAAGATTGACACAATAATAAAGTGCCTTCAAACAAAGAAAAGCCCAACACCAGATAAATTCTCAGCTGTATTCTTCTTTAAAGAACTACTGCCAATGCTCCTCAAATTCTAAACTCATAAAATGACTCCCAGTTTGGCACTGGAAAATCCTAGTTCAAAATAACTTAATGTTTTCAGATACAAAGACTTTAGTTTAAAAAGTCAAAGAACAGAAATTTAGAAGGGGCCACAATGGCTCTTTAAGAATGGAGAGCTGCGACTTGAACCTGTTCACATTCTTTCTTCCCTGGTGCCTTGATATTTTCCCTTCCCAAGTATGCCAAAAGTCTGGTTTTGAGTCATAAGTTCAGCCTTTTTTCTTAAAGTGATCTCTCAGTCTGAGATACTGAATGTTACTGGCAAGCTCTCTTATTTTGTGTGATATTGGCTAGAAATATGTGGTTACAAACCAATCATCAGCCAAGGACCTTAGAGACAAGAGAACTTGGAACACTGAGCCTCACAAAACAAAGGGAGCTCAAATAAATGAGTTCCACTCACAGCCAAACAGAACACACACTTCAGCAACTCAGTTTCACAAATGGAATAGGACATGTCCTGAATTCAGAGAAGAATGCCAAAGATTCCCAGAAATTGAGTCTAAACAGTCATAACGTCATAAAAGGAATATTTTATGCTCACAAAACACCATTGTTAATAGTGATTTACTAATGAAGTGAGATATAACAGCTCAACACAATAGTCCCCATCAACCTAGAACTCCTACAAACTTCCTGGGCCATCTTGCCCTTCAATTTCACCACGTGGTCAGGCCCACAGATTTCCTGGGACCATAGGCAATTATAGCACAAACATAACTTTTACCAAATTGGGTGGAGGTTGAGGTCTGCTAATCATAACCTGCAAGTAGAAGAAGAAAGACAATGCTCAATCCCAGACAAGGACCTCAACATTCTTTAATGCACTACCCACTCCTGTTTTCTCAGCCTTGGTGAGTCCCACTATTATTCTGTACATCAACCCCATCCTAACCTCATTCTGACCCCCTGCATCCTCATCTTGCCCCAGAAGTCCCTTCGCTCCAGAAATCCCTAGGTCTCCTCTTCAAGAAGCCCTCATCCTTCTATGAAGAATGGATAGCAATGGTAGATTCTCCTTCCCACCTGTCTTTAAATGCGGGTGCCACCCCTCCTTCAGTGAGGCTTCTGCCTCTGGTCGTCCTCTGTCCTATCACTCTTTAGATTACTTCTGCTGTGTTCTCCCTGCGTCAGTGAGAATTTTGGGACCTGGGTTTGTTCTTCCTGTCTTCCTTTCTTCCCTGGGATTTGTTTTCGTCCCCTAGGACGAAATTATCCAAGGGGACAGAATCAAAGGGATGATGAGCTCTTTAATGATAACATCATACTGAGAATCCCCTCAGGAATTTATAACTTGATCAGTAACATTGAAAGCAATGTTGATTATAGCTTGCATATAATAAATTAATTTAAAATATATAAATAATTAGATAAGACTGTAAAGACAAATTCTTACAATTTCTTATTCAACAGGTAGAACCTTGTTGAATTTACTTCAAATATTTGTGAGACATAGTATGTCACCAAATTTGTAAATGAAACTACTTGTTGAAGGGCCTTTATATATATTAAAACAGTAAAATTTTACTCCCTTCTAAAGCCAACCAACATGGTGTTTAGAGTCTTACATTTTAAGTCTTATGTATAACCATTCTGTCTTCTTATGTTAGCATTAATTTTTTTAAGTTCTAGATACATGGGAGACATAATCTAAATGTTTTATAGAATTATTATCATTCTTGTATCCCCACTCGTATACATTTTCTCCACAATAAATATAATAGCTTCCCCTTCCATCACATTTCCATTTAAAAAAATGCAATTAAAAATCTTAAAAAATCAAAGAAAAACAAAAATATATAGAACCCAAACTTCTCCCCAGATAATCATAAGTGATTGTATTCTTTTATACATATCTATATGAGATTATATTCTACATGATTTTTTAAAACTACAAATAAAATGGGGCTGGGGTTGTGGCTCAGAGCACTTGGCTAGTGTGTCTGAGGCCCTGGGTTCAATCCTCAGCACTGCATATAAATAAATGAATAAAATAAAGGTCCGTCGACAACCAAAAAACCCCCCCAAAATTTAAAAAAACTACAAATAGTAAATTTAGTTCCTTCGTAAGAAACAATATTAACAAATCTGTTAGCATTGTAACCTCATGTGTAACTTTCCATAATTTTTTGGAACATAAACATATTTTAGACCTACAGCATGCTGTGGTATACATGGGAGGCGGTTAAGGAGTCCTTTGTTTTATAATAATGTCATCTCTATGCTTTAGTTAGTTTCCTTCCCTACTTCTTATAAGTTTGCTGAGGGTCAAATGAGGAGCTAACTCAGGAAGTGCTTAATAAGAACCAAACTGACTTTTTTCAATGACCACATGCTGCTACATGACATGGGTGTGCCATGCTATCATACAGAGCCAACAGAGTAATATACAGAGTAACATAACTATGTTACACTTCAGCTAGGAGTCACTTTGTTTCTGGGGGAGAAATTGCTAAGAATGGGAGAGATGAATGTATTTTTAATTTCAATGAATAATATCAGATTGCATTTATAAAGGGTTGAAACAATGAACATTTCCACATGTGTACAGTACCCTTCTCCCCAAACCTCTTCAGCAGGAAGAATTTTCACTTTTAATTTTTCTAATCTAATACTTTATTTTAATTTTCTTAACCCCTTGCTAGGTTGGGCATGATTTCATGTTTATTGACTATCTGGATTTGCTTTTCTGCAAATCTCACTTGTCCATTTTTTCTGATGGTTATTTTTTATTTGTTTCATCCATTTGTAAGGACTTTTATATACTTTGGCTCTTCTCTATTGTTTGTTTCAAAAAATAATTTCTCTTAATTTATCATTTCATTTTGAAAGCTCTTGTTGAAGTGTAATATTCATTTCCTTTTGCTTCATTAATCTTTTCCCATACAATTTTTTTAATTACCTGTATTTTTTCTTTATAGTTTCCAGGTCCTATCTTGGTTAATCAAATCGAGGGATGTTTATGTATAAATAAAAATCTATTATTTCTTTTTTCTTCTATTTAATCTATCTAGAACATATCTCAATATACTTTTTTTCCAGATTAGTAGGCTGCTGGATCAGTACTATTTTTAAAATAGTCCATCTTTTCTCTTTTTAACTAAAATACCATTTTTGTTATATATCAAATACCCACATGTACTGAGATCTATTTCTGAGCTCTCTATTCTGTTCCTCTGACTTTTTTCTAAGTCAAAACCAAAGCCAGCAAGGAGGTCATGAAATGCTTCAATCTGGTGAGGCAAGTTACTGCTCACTAGTTTTCTGTTTTACATTAATTAGTTCATATATCTTTTAAAATCACTTTAACCAATCCCTCCCAAACTATTCAAATTCAGACTGTACTGTTTACTTAATTTTGGAAGAATTCACATTTTTGATAGTAGACTTATATAAAAACACATTATCTAATGTCCTTATGTAACATTTTTTTTCTAGATGAGCCTTAATATTTTTTGTCTTTTATAGTTTGTTGCTAGTACAAAAAAAGTACTTTATCTTGACCTTTGGTCAATTTCAGCATTAGTATTCTGATCATTCTAAACCACTGCACTATTCAAGCTGCCCTCATTAGTGGTAGACTTCCTCACTTCCTACTTCATTACAAAAAAATGTGGGTTTTTTTTGTTTGTTTGTTTGTTTTGAGGATATTGACTTTCGAAACTCCAGTCTTGAAAATCATTTCTTCCACATCTAATCTTTCTACCTTTTCCCTCAATGTTTCCTCCTGTACAAATTCTGGCTCCAGTGCCTCCAAGTCGGTGCTTTCTATTCCAGTCTGTTACTTACATCCTGTCAACTACGACTCCTTCCCTCCTGCATTGTCTACCTCTGCTTCTTATTTCTTTCCCCGCTAGGTTGTCTGTGCTCCAGCTCCCAGAAACCTTCCGTCTTTCTCTCTCTTCTGTATTTGGGGGAAAAGACAGTAATAGAGGAGAAAAAAATGTCTCCTTCCTGCACTAGGGAAAGCTGCAGGTGCTGGCTGTCCCTCCTTCTGTGGCTCACACTGAATGGCCATCAGCGTACTGAGAAGCACCTGTCCAACCAAATATTAGCTTTCTCTTCCAGCTCATGTGGAGTCCTAAAATAAGCCTTGGAAAAGCCATGAGAATCTCTCCATCCCACACATTTCCCTCAAGTGGGAGATCTGCCTTCAGGTAAATATCTCTTTAGCTCTTACACAGGCAGTTCACCTCATGATTTGAAGTAGATCCCATTTCCTACCCAAATGGTGACTGTTACTTGTAACTTCTATGTAAGAGTGGACTTTATGTCCACTCTTGAATCTGGATTGTACGTGATACAAGTCATAGCTCTATTATAGAGCAAAACCATTTCCTGTGCTGCATATGAGTCATTCCTAAGACAACACAATTCATAAACATAGAAATAAAATATGAATTAATATGAACAAGAAGAAAAGTATAGGCAATGATATTGATATTAGTGAATATAGGATTTAAGTCCAAAAGCGTCTTATAAGGACTTCTATTTTAAGTTAAGCCTTTTTAAAAAAATATTAAGCAACATTATAAATTGTTTTTTTCCCCTAGTTTAAATTCCTAAGTCTCAACCCCCCAAAACAAAACAAAACAAAACAAAACAAAAACGCTTCTCACAGTGGTTCTCTTATGTTTATCTTTCCATCTTTCCTTTCTACCACTCTGGAGAAATGTGGTAGGAAGTAGAAGGATAGAAATTGTAGTGAGAGTATTTCAGTGGCATCTAAGACTTTATTATTTCTTATTTTTTAAAATTTGAGGCAGGGTGTCACTATGCTGCCCAGGCTGTCCTCATGATGCTCATGATCCTCCTACCTCAGTCTCTGAGTGGCTGGGATTACATTGTTTGCCACTGTACCCAATTACTGGCATCCAAAATTTCACAGGTGAGGGTGACCCCTGGCCCTGAGAAATTCCAGAGTGACCCTTGGGTTATGAATGCCAAGGTTTTGAAGTAGGAATGTTGGCTGAGCTAATCACAAGGTGGTGGTAAGAGTCTCAGTGGCTTAAGAGTCTAGTAAGCAAAACTGTGACCTAGGTACTCAATACTCAATAAAATATTGGAGAACAAGGTCTATGTAAATACCACTTCATTTACCAGGTCAGTTAGTGTGCTCCAAGCACTGTCCTCAAAGAGATCTTTTAAATGGATAAATGATGTTACACCCTTGCTCAAAACCATTAATTCTCATTGCATTTAGAATGAAAATAAAACTCCTTATTATGGTCTTTGTGATAATCAGCTTTTTGTCACTGAGACACCTGACAACAACTTAGAAGAGGAAAGATTTATTTTGGTTCTTGGTTCTGGAGAGTTTAATCCATGGTCAGAAATGTAACCATGGAAGGGTATGGCAGAGGAAAGCTGCTCAGTTCATGGCAGCCAGGAAGGAGAGAGAGAACAGGTGGGGGTGAGGAAAGGGCTGGGGGATGCCCCCATTGACCCACCTCCTCCAAGAGGCCCCATCTCCTAGTAATCCATTCAGTTATAAATGCATTAATCCATCAAGTGGATTAGTCCACTGATCAAATGGAGTAATCCACTATGAGGTCAGAGCCCAAACCACTGCCTCAAAGCCAACTTCTGAAACTTTCTGCAACGGCATTTGGGGGACATTCCAGATCCAAATCATAACAACCTTCATATTCAGTTCCCACAATTTCTCTCCCTAGTCTCCATCTCTAGCACACTCTGTGACACACACTCGCTTACTATAGCCATCGTTCAGGCTCTGGAATGTGCAAAGCTGCTCCTCTGTGTGCAGTTTCCTCCTTCCCTATTCCTTGCTCCTTGCCTGATTCTTATTTATCCTTGTTTTCACTTTAAATGTCAACTCCTGTTATGGTTTGGATGTGAGGTGTTCCCCAAAAGTTCACATGTGAGACAATGAAAGAAGGTTCAGAGAAGAAATGGTTGGGTTGTGAGAGTCTTAACCTAATCAGTGAATCAATCCTTGATGGGATTAACCGAGTGGTAACTGGAGGCATATGGGGTGTGGCTGGAGGGAGTAGTTCATTGGAGGTGTGGCTATGAGGTATATATTTTGTATATGGAGAGTGGAGTCTCTCTCTTGGCTTCCTGATGATGGGAGTTGCTTCCCTCTGCCACACTCTTCCACCATGATGTTCTTTCTCACCTTGAGCGCTGAGGAATGGAGTTGGCCTTCTATGGACTAAACCCTGTGAGACTGTGAACCCCCAAATAAACTTTTCCTCCTCTACAGCTGTGCTGGTTGGGTCATTTAGTCACAGCAGCCAAAAAGCTGACTAAAACACCTCCTAAGGGCCTTCCTCCCAACCACCTCTTCCATCTAAATTAGACCTTCAATTAAACCCTTATTTTATTTTTTTATATTAGATTTTGGAATTATGTTTTCATATTTACCTTTTCAAAGAATTTATTCCCCCATGAGACCACAAGTTTCACGAGGGTAGGAATTGTTTTGTTGGGTACTTTAAAAATTCCTGGCTCGCAGTAATCAGGAAAGATCTGTGAAAAGAATGAATAAATTTAATCCTTATAACAACTTGCAAAATGATATTCTTGTTCTTGCTTCCTCTTTTCAATGTGGAAACTGACACTTGGAAATGTTTGGCAATTTATCCAGTGTTCCAAAACATGATCCAGATCCAAATCCTATGCTCTTAAGTAGTATATTGCCTCCCAAATGAAGAAAGACTTCTCATGAAAATATTTTTAAAAGTCAGCAAGTAGAAGAGGGAGCTGAAGAAGATGACAGTCAATCCCCTGGTTCTGGTTTATGAGGACAGGGAGAAGGTTGTTTAAGGATGGTGAAATGAAGTAAGGTCCTTGGGATTTCAACTAAAATGAAGATGTGGAATACTCTGTAAAAGTGGTTGTGTGTATAGAGAAAGAGGGTTTGCAAAGGAATGGGTCTTTCAGAGGATCCAGTGACAGTAAGAACATGGGCAAGGAAAGAGGGTGGGACTTCCTGGCAGCCATGGGGAAAAGAGGATATGGATGATTGCTTGAATGCAAAGGTATACATTGGGAAGTAAATGAGAACTCTAGGAACAGGAAGCTTGGGAAGATTAGAGGGGCAGGACTGCTCAGGAGTTTAGTAAGTGCTCGAACAGTGTAAGGATATCATATTGACCACATTTCTTCACTGTTTCTGAGTATTCTTCTCCCTGGACAGTCTTGCACTGTACTAATATGGCCTATCTGCTCCTCATGGAGACCCCCTTGTTACTCTAGAAAATCCTGCCTCACTGCTGTTAACATAGCCAGCAGCAAAGGATTGGTGCAAGTCAATACTATCATGATTGGTAGTGGAAGCCGAAGTCGTGACTCCATCAAAAAGGTCAGGGATGGATTTTTTTGAAGTTGAAAAGTTTCTGGAGTATGTTTAAATACCACATGTTATATGCTTAGAAGTAGGCTCAAATCTGGGTGTAGTCTTAGAGAATGTGGTAGAGCTTGTATCTAAAAGGTATGGGCTTACTGGTTCTTAAAACATGAAAATTCCCAACTTCAGACATTATATTCCATGGTAGTTAAAACTCTGTATATTTATGCTATATTCAAAGACAGAATGGAAGTAATAATATTAGGTTTATTGGGTCAATCACCACAAAACAAAATATTTAGAATTAAGAGTTGCTGAGAAAAACTGTACCTTAAAACTGGAATCCAAAACAGGTATCCTATAAGTGTGCAGAAATAGGCTGTTGGCTCCTGAATGGCAGCAGCAACTAACTCCCAGCCACTCTCTGCCTGGAAACAGTTGCTAGGCAGTTCCAGATTTGCTCATAAATGCACTTTTCACCCAATGATCAGTATTATGATAATACACATGTCGCCTCCCTATCACTTTTTTCTGCTTCTGTTTCATTTACAGGCAATAGACTCTGGTAAAATATCTGTGATGGCTAATAGTCTCACAGACAGTAAATTGTGTTAGGTTATATCTTGGACAAAAAAAATGAAGATCTTTGCCATTTAGGTCTAGGAGTACTTAATAAAAGCCTAAAAACTACATATTTTACTTGTTCTTGCTTTCTTTCAGGCTGAATATAAATATTGTCTAGGGATGAAAATAATGGACTGAGATTCATTTCTTTCAAGGTCTTTTGTTGATTCATAGAAAAACCAACACTGCAATTCATTTTAATTTGCTTTAAGAAATATTTAGAGGATCCTGAGAATTTGAAATATACATAGGAAATAAAGATATCACCAGAAGTTTGTTTTCCTTCATCTTGGCATTTCTCACTGCTCATCATAAATTTGAGGATCAAATATTTATAAACTCTTAACCAATTCCTGCACTAATGGCATTTTTAGAATGAAGCAAAGCTAGGTTTCCCACCCTACTGATAATATGAATGAAACAGTATGATAATTTTAAATATTTGTTGCTAGTAACAGCTCAGTAATACAAAGAATGAAAGGTAAGAGTATGATTGCTGCTCTTCTGAACAAGGTGCTTTCTGCTACACCTGTTGTGTGATCTGTTGGGGTACAGCACTCAGTACTTCCCACAGCAAACATATCTGTCCCTCAAAGCAGCTGTATTTGTGTTCATTTTTTACCCAAAGTACCAGCACATTGCTTGTCCTTTAGACTCAAAATCCTAGAGCTACAGTTGTTTCTTTCATAACATACTCTAACACCCAATGTTGCTTCTTAGTCCCCCCCTTTTTTTTTTTTTTGTTGTGGTTCTGGGGACAGAGCCTAGGGTCTCACATGTGCCAGGCAAGTGCTCTTCCATAGAGCTACATTCTCAGCCCTTTCCTATTCCTTTTGCTCTCTTTATTGACTAAGCCATTCTGCCTAATAACAGTTTCCTACAAATTTTTTTACTAATTTTCTGCTAATTTGCCTACTGATATTTACTATATTTGCTGGTAAGAAAACAAAACAAAACAAAACAAAACAAAAACTATGATGAAAAACCAAAAACAGAACAAAAACTAATATTTTCTTGGCTTCTTGTAGTCAAGCCGTTTTTTTTTTTTTTTTTTTTTTGGGGGGTCTGGAATTATGAGGATCCAATCTTAGCTCCTAACAAGCCTTCTGGCTCTAACCACCTTATGCCTTCTTCAAAATTCCTGGCACATAATACACACCAATATATTCATTTATTCTTGCTTCTAAGTCTGTTTCCCCTTGAACGTCCTTAATGGTTTGGTCTCTAGTGATTCCCAACTTAGTTATTCCATAAAATTGTTCTAAATTCCTGGTTCTTCCATGGAACTTTCCTCAATTTTTAAAACTCATGTTAATTAATAGAATGCCACTGCTTCTATTTTTCAAGTCAGCCAACTGGCATCTCCAAGTGTTCTAGAATGCTAGTCAGTGAAGAATCTTAAATCATAATAAGAGTTAATACAGTACTTGTGTAGTTCTGTAGTTCTTTTTCTATACCAAGCACTAATCTAAATACATATATTTGTCACAAGAGCTTCATGAAGTAGATACCATTATAATCCCCATATTTTCTCAAATGTGGAAGAGAGGCTATATAATTTGGCCAGGGTCATACAGTAAGTGGCAGAGTTGGAACTCAAATCCAAACACACTGGTCCCACAATCAATGCTTCAAATTAGTAATCCTTATCACGGGTTTCTTCCAGTTTTAAAACTCCTCCTCAAAATTTGATATGCATGTACATCACCTCGAGATTTTTAAAAATACAGATTCTAACTCAGTAGGTATGTGATGAAGCCTGGGATTCTGTGCTTCTAACAAGTTACCACATGATAATGATTTTACTGGTCCAGGTACCACACCCTGAGTAGAAAACAAAGAAAAAATGCCAGCTGACACTGAAACTCCTCCTTGATCCTGCACCCAATGCATCAGAGTGAGGTAAGAAGGAGAAAATGGGACTGAGAAATTTTATTTTTTATTATCCTAAATTTATCCCTACTGAAATAGATGACAAAGTTTTTCAATCATCTTTTAGTAATCCAAATATTAAACATTAAAAAGTTCCTTAAAATGTTTCTGATTATCAAAGTAGTGAAAGTGAATTCTTACAAATAAGCTGTTTTTCATGTAGACCCTGTTGAAATTTTAAATCCTGGAAGTTTCTGAAATTTAAGATATCCTGAAGCTCCAAAGAGTTTTAATCAGAAATTCTGTTTCTGGGAATATATTCTAAATAAGTATTCTGAATAAAGAAAAATATTTATGTATCCTTATGCTCATCACTGGTTCATAATCACTTATAAACAACTGTACACTACTTCAATGTTTAACAATTTAAAATGTTTAATATGTAAACAGTCAAATGTGTCCTTGGGAAAATGGTAGATTAAGAAAACAGATCTCTTTCACCTGAATGCAGGGAGAAATTAAACTATATACTATATACATTACATTTAAGGTTAACTTTTCTGCAGAGACTTAATTAACTATTGATGATCTGGAAATGGGAAATAAATTTCTTTTTAGATCCTTCCTACTTTAACATGAGCCTTAATCATTATTGCTTTAAGAATTTTCTAAAACTATAAGTTTAATGTGTTATCAGCAGTTTCTCTATAAATATTTACAAAATATAATGGTTATAATAACTTTATGATATTAGGAGTTAAACTTAAAAGCACTTACATTCTAAGTGCACTTTAAGAGTATTTAATAAAAATACCAATAACTGATAAACCAACCCATTCGATGTTGATCCTGTCCCAATTTTTATAGTTTACTTTAAAATTATCTTCCATAAAGCATCCTTTAATGAAATCATTGCCTCCCTGGTCCAAGGAGTGACAGCAATCTCCAGCAGAGCTCATCTTTAACCATAATAGAGTTCACTTTGAAAGAATGCAAAGAATGCATTATAAGTGGTGGTGATTGGGGGCTTTGAAATGTCTTTTTCTATTTACAATGTCTTCTATTTCTGTTTGTAGCTAATTTATCTCACTTTTTATTCTCTTACTCATTTTTCTTTTATTACAATTGGTAAATAAAAATTGTATATATTTATGATGTACAACATGTGTGGAAATACATATACATTTTGAATGACCAAATCAAGTTAATTAACATGTGAATTACTCTACATAGTTACTTATGAGAACACTTAAAATATACTAACTTAATATTCAAGTATACAATTATTATTAACCTTTAATAATTGTTATTTATAATTAATTATCGTAATAATGGTTATATTTTGTTGTTAACTATAGTCACAATGATGTTCAATAGATCTCTTGAATTTATTCCTCCTAACTAAAATTTTGCAACCTTTAGCCAACATTTCCCCAGTCCTTTCCCAACTAAAACCCCATTCTATTCTCTGCCTCTGAGTTTGACTTTTATAGATTCCACATATAAGCGAGGTCATGCAGTATCTGTTTTTCAAGGCCTGGCTTATTTCATTTATAATGTCCTCATGTTTTCACATATGACAAGATTTTACCCCATTTTATGGCTGAATAGTATTCCATTATGTATGTGTACATATATGTGGATCACATTTTCTTTATCCATGTATTTATTGATGAACACTAAGATTAATTCCCCATAATTATGCAGTGAACATGGGAGTACAGGTATCTTTTCAGTACTGACTTCATTTCTGTTGGATATATGACCATTACTGAGATTTCTGGGTAATATGGTAGTTCTATTTCTAATTTTTGGGGACCCTCCATACTGCTTTATGTAATGGCCATACATATTTACATTCCTTTTCTCCACACTTGATATACTGTTTCTTTTGGATAATTGCTATTCTAACAGATGTGAGGTGATATTTCATTGTGGTTTAATTAGCTCTTCCCTGTATAATCAGTGATGGTGAGCATTTTTTCATGTATCTGATGGCTGTTTAATATGTCCTCTTTTGAGAAATGTCTATTCAGGTGATTTTCCCATTTTAAAATTGGTTTATTTCTTTTATTGCTATTCAGATGTTTGAATTTCTTATATATTTTGGAGAAGGATGCTTGCAAATGTTTTCTCCCATCATGTCAGTTGTCTCTTCACTGTTGATTGTTTCCTGTGCTGAGTAGAGGCTGTTTATATATTCCCATTTGTCAGTTTTTGCTTTTGTTGCCTGAGCTTTCAGGATAAAATAAAAAACCACTGCACTTGTGAATGTTGTGTAATTTTCCTGTTTTCTTATTATAGTTTTATAGTTTGAGGTTTTACATTTAAGTCTTTAATCCATTTTGAGTTGATATTTTGTATATGGTATTGAGATAAGGGTCCGATTTCAATTTTTCTGTATGACTATCCGGTTTTCTCAACAGCATTTATTTGAAAAGACTCTCCTTTTTCCAAGTTGTAGAACATTTTTTTTAATTTTCACATATGACCCTTTCTTGTATCCCAGGAATAAATCTCACTTGATCATGGTGGATGAAGTGTGCTGCTGAATTTGGTTTACTAGTATTTTGTGGAGGACTTTTGCGTCTATGCTTCTCAGGGATATGGGCCTATACATTTCTTTTTCTTGTAGTATCCTTATCTGGCTTGGGTATCAGGCTGATGGCATCATAAAATATGTTTGTCAGGATTCCCTCCTCTTTAAGTTTTTGCAATACTTTGAGAAGTTTTGGTACTCTTTATATATTTGGGAGAATTCAGCAGTGAGGCCAACAGGAGAGACTTGAGAGATTTTTTTATTACTGATTCAATCTCCTTACTTGTTATCTATCTATTCAGATTCTGTATTTACTCGTTATTTGGTTTTGGTAGGTTATAAGTGACTAAGAATGCATCCACCTCTTTGTGGTTATCAAATTTGTTGATGTATGATTTTCACAGTAGTCCATTATCCTTAGTATTTCTGTGGTATCAGTTACAATGTCTCTTCTTTCATTTATGACCTTATTTGAGTCATCTCTCAAAAAATCTTTGCAAAGATTTGATTTATCATTTAAGAAAAATCAACTTTGAGCTTTTTTGATCTGTTCTCTTGTTTTTCTTGTCTCTATTTCACCTGATCTTTATCTTCTTCCTTAAGCCTGGGTCAAATGTATTCTTCCCTTTCTAGTTGTGATGTAACATCAGATTGTTTATTTGAATTTTTAAATGGAGATATTCATTGCTATAAATGCCCCTCTAAGAACTCTTTTGCTATGTCCCATAAGATTTGATATGCTGTGTTCCATTGTCATTTGTCTCAAGACATATTTTGATTTCCCTTTTGACCCGTTGATTGTTCAAGAATGTGTATTTTAATTTACACATATTTATGAATTTTCTAATTTTATTCTGTAATTGATTTCTAATTTCATATAATTGTGGTTGGGAAAAAAGATATGAGTTTAATCCTAAAGTTTTAAAGACTTACTTTGTAGTGTAACATATGATCTTTCCTGGACATATTTCACAAAATTTTTAAACTTTTTAAGCAAAGTTTATGATGGACTGAGCACTCCCAGCAATAAAGTAACTTGCATAGTCATACTTGAAAACCAAAAGGGACCTCTTGGTGAACAAAAAACTGGGAAGAATTTAGGAGTGATTAAAAATGCACTTCAATCAAGAAGGAAAATGGCAGCCTAGGACATATGCAAAAATTTTAGTAAACCGTAGCCAAGAATGTGATCACAATATAATCAAGGATGCCCTATGACCAACTGGCTGTAATAGGAGTGCTCATCTCCAGGTGAGTGTAGTATTGGAGATGATACGATTTAACCAAAGGTGTTGGTCATATTCTGGATGAAGACAGAGTATCCAAGTGGTAATATGTAGTTAGAGAAGAATGTCTACCATTTCTCTCACTGAGCTCTGAACCAACTGCAAACCTAGCAGCAGCTCCCTCACCCATGTGGGCTGCACTAAGGGACCAACAAATCTAGCAGGGACTATCAGTTACAAAGATGAACTCATCAAGAAATCACCAAATATTTGAGAAGTCACCACCTTGCTGTGAAAGTCACAAAATTTAGCTTTTAGTATTTTCATAAAAACATAAATGAAAGGTTAAAAGACAAGTTTTCCATTTTTCTTATTTATAACATTTTCAATTAAATTAATGTTATAGATTTCTAGGAAAAATTTATGCATTAGAAATATTACTGGCAGAATAATTACCAGATGCTTAATAGTACATGGCTTGGTTGATGAGCATAAGTATAAATTACTCTCTTCGCTCTTTATTATCTTTAAACACATAACATTTTAAAAAAAGTACTTAAAGCATTTAATTGTATAAATATGCTTAAGATAATTATATTAGTAAAATGATAATTTTTTAAAACTCTAGGGGAAAATCTTGATACTATAGGAGCTTAAAACCTGCCTGATTACTCTTGAATAAATTGTCCCTTGTTTTCCCTTCAAAATGCTGGCATCTGCAAAAATAAGTCGACATTTTTGTTTCCTTTTCACCAATTAGGATCTGGAATCATCATCTTATGATTTCTGTCCCACTTACCCCACTTGTACCCACACACATGCACTTTTTGAAGTAAACTGTTTGTGCTTTAGAGGGAGGGAGAAGGAGGGAACTGAGAAAAGGGGGAGAAGGAAAGATAGGAATTTTATGACTCAGCTTTGTGTTACTACAAAATACTTGAGGCAGCTGACTTTATAAACGGAAGAGGTTTTTTTGGATCATGTTTTCTAGATTCAAGGGCAGGCATGTTCTGCCCTTAGGCTCAGTTCTGGTAAGAACCTCATGGCAAATGGTGGATGCAATGGCACAAGCACAAGTGGTCACATCTTGAGCCAGGAAGCAAGGAAGAAGACTGGTGTCTGGTAGTTTGTTTTGAGGGTGTGTCCCCAGCTCTCCTAAGAACCTCTCACTAGGCCCCACCTCTTAAAGTTTCCATCACCTCCCAACAGTACACACAATGGACTTAACCTTTATCACATGAACATCTAGGAAGGCATAATTAAACCATATCCAAACCACAGCAGGAGAGGAAAGAAAATAGTGCAGCATTAAATATCAGAGTCCACTGTTTTTCTGTTGACACCTTAAGAACCAGTATTGGTTTAAATGAACACTTTTGGGAGCAGAGGGTAGGTAGAACTAGTACATTGACAAGCACCAAAAACTTAAGGAAAACTGGTGAATATGCATCAAGTATTCTACTAAGCCATGTCTAAAATGGGTGTTGTCAGTGTAAGGTGGGTTTGAGGAGGAACCAGCATTAAAGCAACCTGCCCAAGGGATTGTGATCCATGCTAGGGTTCTCCCGAGGTCCTGAACTAAGCTGGATTAGATCATTCAAATTTAAAAAATGAAAAATATTTTCACATGCGCCCCTTACAAACTCTGACTAAGCCACAGAGCTGCGTATATTGTCTAATGGCTTGTCACCATAGGACCATGTGAAGGTCATGAAGCATATCAGATGCCTAGGGTTTCACCAGTTTAAAAAAACATATTAAAAAGGGGAGGAAAGGAAAATCAGCAAGATTTTCCCCTCCCTCTCTCTCTCTTTCAGTCTCCTTTTTATCATGACTACTATAATCATATACTAAAATTCTAGAAACAAATTAGAATATAGGCTCTAACCAAAACATATTCCAGAATGGCTGGTTTGATGAATAAAAAGACAAAGATTTAAGGGTTTCAGGGTCTGGGGTTGTAGCTCAGTGGTAGAGCATTTGCCTAACATGCGTGAGGCACTGGGTTCAATCCTCAGCACCTGAATAAATAAAATAAAGGTATTATGTCCATCTACAACTAAAAATATTTTTTAAAAAGATTTAATGGCTTCAATCCCAAAAGTATTCACCAATTCTTTTCTTAAAGACACATTAGCTCCACTGTAGAAAAAAGACATGTTGGTTTCCCATAACAATAACAGAATACCCGAGATAATCTGCAAAGGCAAGGGTATTTGGCTCATAGTTTTGGAGGTTTCAGCCCATAATTACTTGGTCCGGTCACTTTGGGCCTGTGGCAAGATAGCAGGAGCACATGGCAAAGCAAAACTGTTCATCTCTTGAGGAGAGGGAAAGGGAGGGGGAGGGGGAGGGGGAGGAGGAGGGAGAGAGGGAGAGAAAGAAAGAAAGAGAAAGAGAAAGAGAAAAAGGAAGCTGGGGTCCCACAGTCCCCTTCAAGGGCAGGCCCTCAGTGACCTGAAGACCTCCCACTGGACCCTACCTCTTCAAATTTCCACTCTCTTCCAGTAGCACCTCCTGGGGACCAGGCCTTTAACACAGGCCTTTGGGGTACATTAAAGATCCAACATAGAGCAAGACATAAATGCTTATTTCATACCAAGAACTGGAGTTTCTTTCCATTTAATATAAAGGAAAATTATACTGCCCACATTAAATTGAATGCCACCTTCACATTTTTCCTCTCTGAATACCATTTCTACTGTTATTTCCTTAACATTTTATTAAATTGACTTGCATTATGTTATATAAGTGCATTTACTTGAAATTTCTATTTATGAATTCACAGGTTGGTGTGTTTCATTATATCTATATTATTTCTAATTCATTTAAAGAGATCAACTACAAAAATAAAACCTCCTGGGCTGGGGATATAGCTGAGTTGGTAGAGTGCTTGCCTTATAAGCACAAGGCCCTGGGTTCAATCCCCAGCACCACAAAAACAAAACAAAAACTCCTTGTACCACATAAAACCATTTCATGTGCCATCAGTAGTGTGTGCCTTGGGAAATACTGTTTAAGGTCACCTGGGTCTCTTGGTGGAGGGGCTGGAGAAGGGAGGCACAGAAAAGATAAAAATGATATGTTAGTTTTACAAAAAATAAAACTCAGTTTTAAGAATAACTCAAATGATAGCATTACTTTTTTGGTATGTTTGATTCTGACTTAGACTTACAAGTTAATCATGTTCCAATATAATATTTTTTTCTTTTTTTAATTAATTTATTTTGATTCATTGTACACAAATGGAGTACAGCTGTTGTTTCTCTGGTTGCACACAGTTACACCATTTGTGTAATCATATCTGTACATAGGGTAATGATGTTTGTCTCATTCTGTTATTATTAATACCCCCCCACCCTGATCCTACCCCTCTTTTCCCTCTATGCAATCCATCCTTCCTCCATTCTTGCCTCCCTTCCACCCTGCATTATGTATCATCATCCACTTATCAGAGAGATCATTCGGCCTTTGGTTTTTTGGGGAATGGTTAATCTCACTTAGCATGATAGTCTCCAGCTTTATCCATTTACCTGCCATAATTTTATTCTTCTTTACGGCTGAGTCCAATATAATATTTGAATATAATTTCTTCTTATGTATCTTGAGTGGCTAATAAGTTCTGTGGTGCTTTTTCATCTGTATTTTTATTTTATAATACTATAAGAGCTACATTTAGATAGTTCTAGGATTTATCACTTGTCTCAAGTATGTACAAGTATTGAGCTTGTCTAAGATTTATCACCCATAAATTCCTGATTCACTTTTCCATATCTCATTGACATATTGCTTTGTGTTTGATTTGGGGATATAGGGTTGGAGGAAGAAAGAACATGAGGGTGGAGATGGGCTTTCCAAGATCCAAAAATGCTAGCATTAGGACCCCACTCACAGACATCTGGCATTCATTCTGCTTCTTCCTTTGCATGAACTTGCTGCTGAGTTTGACTTGAGAATCAGAGTCCTAGATGTCCTAATAAGGGCACATATTGCTTAATTTTTTTCTAAACAGTGATGGATATCCCTGGTATGAAAGGTACAAAATTAAGCTTCCCAGATCTGAAAAGACTTACCTTGTACAACTAGTGCCAATAGCTCTTTGGGGGCTCTGATGGCCAAGGGAAACTACACTGAGATAGGCTGAGCTCTGTGGCCAGCTGGCTTCCATTCTGCCAGAATGTCCTTGACCAAATACATCTAAAACTTGAAGAGGATTTCTTTCTAGCCATCTACAGTCTATTTAAACCAAGAAAATTTTTTTAAAAGAACATGATAATTCTTTTCATGTATTTTATTTATGTCTATTATTTAAGAACTACCTATATTTAAAAATTTTTTTCCTATCACTCTTATCTCTCAAAATTTGTGCTTTTGTGGGTCTAAATCTATTTGTTTTATCTCTCTTGCTTAATATCTTTTTTGTTCTTTTTTTTTTTTTTGCGGTGCTGGGGATTGAACCCAGGGCCTTGTACTTGCAGGGCAAGCATTCTAGCAACTGAGCTATATTTCCAGCCTGCTTAATATCTTATTTTGTAACTTATACTAATGTGTACTGAAACTATTATGAATGCAGGAACTTTTAATATGAATGATAAGTAGATTTTACCACCAACTGGAAATTTTTTTTTTTTGGAACCAAGAATTGAACTCAGGGGCACTAGGCCACTGAGTCACATCCCCAGCCTTATTTTGTATTTTATTCATTTATTTATTTATTTTTGGTTCAATGTACACAAATGGAGTACCACTATCATTTTTCTGGTTGTGTACAAAGTAGAATCACACCATTTGCATATTCATACACATACATAGTATAATGATGTTTGTCACATTCTATTATCCTTCCCCACCCCCCTCCCCTTGTTTTCCTCTATAGAATCCAACCTTCCTCCATTCTTCCCCTACCTCCCCCCACCTATATTTTATTTAGAGACAGGGTCTCACCGAGTTGCTTAGGGCCTCGCTAAGTTGCTGAGGCTGGCTCTGAACTCGTGATCCTTCTGCCTCAGCCTCCTAAGTCGTTGGGATTACAAGAGTGCACGCCACCACTCCCAGCCTACTGGAAATTTTTTTTATTAAAGGACGTACAAAATTATTCCTTTCACATATATTTGAATGCCAGGTAATATAACTTTTTCAGATTTGAAAAATAAATCCTCTGGGTTTTCTCTCCTATATGAGAATCAAGGCATTATTGAAGGATTAAGATTTTTTTTTAAGGACATTATAAAAGGTGCTTTCAGATCACTTGAGTGTTTCATACATATTTACACAACACAATTTTATGGTAATAAAATTTTAACTATATAGTGGTGCTTTCCAGTATACCATCATTTTCAATACATTACTTCTGGAGTAATTAATAAATTTGAGTTATTAGGAACATTGTTGTTTTTACAAAGATTTTAAGAATCATTACAACTGCCTCATGTCAGGTATCTTTCATAGCTTTATATAAAAATCTGTTGAAAATCTATAGCTCTGAGACCTGCCATGCTGTTTCGTTATCTTGTCTTCTACAAACTCTAATCAAGCATGTATGTGTGTATTGGGGGCAGGGTGAGTAGTCATTGTTTCCCAAAGTTTTACACTTATGAACTTATAGAAAAGAATTTTGTTTCCTGAACTTTCATTTTAGTAGAAACCACCTCTGGAGTGCATGTCACACACCATCACCTATGTGACGGATTTCCTAACAAACATCCTGAATCGTTTCTCATAAGTGGAGTACTTATGAATGACTCACCATTCCATCACTGACTTCTGCACTGATTACGGAGCAACTGATTTCTTGGTTCACCCCAAGATCAAGTCCAAAAGCAAGTGCAAAAACCTGTACTTTGAAGAAAGCCATTTAGAAGAGCACAAGAGTCCAAAAGTCTCATTAGGGCAACATCAGAGACAATCATCTAAATTATGTTGAGAGCCTCATTTCACTGAAAGGGATGGGCTCCTTGCAGGCAATTTACTGCAGTGAGTTTTATAGTCATGAGCACTTCGCATTTAACAGAGCTGTGGATTTCCATACTCCAAAGCGTAGAAATATATAAATAGAAGACATTTTCAGAGAATTCCCTTGGATTAAATGTGGAAGACCTCAGGGGGAGAATGAATTAAAAAGCTAATGGTATTATCTTTTAATAATCCTTATAAAAGTACAGGACTGATTTTAACCAAACTTCACATCTAAATGCCAATATGCCAGGGAAAAAGTTCTGGGAGGAGCAAACAGAAACAAAAGTCACATGTAATTTTGCAGGTAAAATAAAACTATGTAAAAGGAAAGTTAATATAAGCTAAATAAGTGCTAGAGATCAAGGATGATTTGACAACACAAATCAAGAAATGATAACTGAACTAATTTTTTAAATATATGCTTAAAAGGGAAATGAGAAAAATTGAGATAAGATACAAGTGATTTATAAAATCAGGTTAAAATTTGCAATAATTAAAAATTTCAGATTCTTGTACAGAGATAGTTTTTGAATATATTGTATTTATTACAAGAAAAGTGATCATAAAAGAACAAAGCCTGAGTATTACCATATCAATAAATTGTCCCATATCCATAAAATGTGATGTGAAATGAAAGTCAATGTAATTAATGATAAGCATTTGTAAGGAATAAAGGCTGCATCAAACTTTAAAAAACTTAACATTATCACTGAGGCAAAGAATAATGAGAATGACATTGGCAGTCACGCCGTATGAAAAGTTCCTTGGATTAGAGAAAAACATGATGTGAATTACTTTATTTTACAGAAACAAAAGCAAATAAAATCTGCCATGAAGTGGAACTGACTAAACAAGTAACTTGGTGTAACTAGGGTGAGAAGATAGGCGACAGTGGTCTTACATCTTTAAAGAGGCAGAGAAATGAACAGAAACTTCAGACAAAGTAGGAAAAAAAATGCCACAATGTGAACAGCTTCAGGGATCCAGTTACAGCCATCCTTTCCCCATTTCAGCCCACCTCCAGCATGATTTGAAGGTCAGTCTTCAAAAGAGCACAACAGGCTTCTTTGCTGGTTCGTTCTCACTTTAAATGCAAAAGCCCCATTTATCAATGACCTGGACTGAACGAAGCCATTTTTTTTTTTTCCAATTACAATCTCACCACTAGGTTGCAGTCTTAGCTCAACTGCTTGTTTTAGAGCATCTATCTGTATACAAGCAGTTTACAAGTTTTATGGTTGAACAGTTTTTACTTCTCCCTTAAGACAGTAGCTGATAAGAGCCATATCCATTTTATCCATCTGTTGAGGAGCCTATCAAGATTCCACAGGAGGTGTATTGCTTTTCAAGAGCATCAAAACTCACAAATGACCTCTCAAAGAAGTTATCAGTAGGGAGCTCCATTGCAAAGCATATGATCATGCAGTGAGAAGAATCCTTTCATGGGTATTTGAAGTCTCTATTTTCAACATAGGACCAACAATTTGGTAATAAGTACACAATTGCCACTCTCTTTATTTCCATTGCTGTTCTTAGGTCCTCAGATCCCTACATAAGAATCAGTCTTGCTGTGTTGATTCCTTTGAAAAGTCTACCTCTCGGTTCATTGTAGGCACTTATACTAATAGTTCCCCAAATGATCTTCATGTAACATTCATTCTTTAATTCTTAGGGACATGTTTTAAAAGAACTTGACATTTTTAAAAGAAAAACAGCGATAGATGAAAAATAAGGAAATGAAACAAAGTCTTATATATATTTGAATATTTTTGAATACTTTTCTCATGCAAGTGTCCATACACATTGTAGTTTCCCCTCTGTGAATGACTAATACACTTTGTGGGTTTTTGTGGGGGGGGGATGGTTATCACAATTTTTTCTTTGGAAATGCTTAGATTTTTAGTTTGGAATATATAGTTTAAAATAATTTCCAATAAAGTATCAGGTTATAATTTCAAAATAGGTCATGCATAATCATACCAACACCCCCAAATTCCTAAAACATAAAGGAACTGGTAATAGTCACAAAACAGACAAGGTTCACTACCAGCATAACATCATAGTCAGTGTTGACATGCACTGTTTCATTTAATCTGTCCTACAATTCTGTAAGGTATAATCTTTTGCACATAGGCAATCTGCTTTGTGTGGCAGCAGAAATTTTAAATGACTATGCAAGCTGAAACTATGCAAAGGGGTCCTATAGTAGTGTTAACTCCATATGGAACAATTGTTAGTCCTAGAAGATAAAGGCTTGCCAAAACCTAATAGCTTATTAGTAATGTCATGGCTGCAGAATGGACACAAATACAACCTGTGAGCAACCTGCATTCTCACAGGTGGTCAGCAGGAAACATATGGTCTGTTCACATACAGCTAACCTGGCCATCTAGACCAAAATGAAGCCGTTTGAGTTACAGAAACCTCAGGAGGTGTAGAGAGCACCAACCAGAGACAGCCAACTCATGATACCACGGCCTGCAATTCAAAAACAACTTCCTGATTTTATTTCATCCCTTTGTTCCCACTCCCTCAGACCATCCCTCGATGACCCCAAGGAGCAAGATGGATTTAGGATGACAGACCTCCATCTTCTTGATCAGCCAGTTTTTGACTGAAGTAATTCTCCTTGCTCAACTTGTTCTCGACTTAATTGACCTGTTGTGTAGTGAGCAGACAGACTTGCATCCAGTAGCAATCTTAATAATCAATGGGAAAATTATAATGCTTCCATGACCAAAAAAAGTTGTCAAAATTTAAAAAAAAAATACCCTACTCTTGATTATCAATGTAGAGGGAAATTTAAAAATTTGTAAAATAGGCAAGGTAGCACACTGTAATTTAAAGCATCAAAGATATAGAAAATTAAGGTGTTTTTTTAAAGAAAAAAAAGCTAACCAAGGGTAGTTCAAATGGCTCCTTCTTCCTGCCATTTAATTTACAATAGAGAGGGCATCTTTTCTGTAATAGCAAATTGTTATATTCCTAAGTTTGGATTAGCTTATAATATTTCATCCTTTGTGCTTTAATGTCATGAAATATCTCCAACATTTCCTTTAATATGAATTTTTTGCCAGCATCACTTCTTTTGAGACACCTTCATCTTTTTCATTATAACTGCTTTCCTCATTTGTGTTAAATCCACTTTTACTATTTGGCTAGAGATCTAAGGTCTCGGATGGCATTCCCACGGTCAGCTCTTTCTCCTTTCAATTTCTTCTTTTGATCATTTTTTTAATGCCACATGGGTTTAATACCAGGAGCCAGGAGCTAACACCAACTACAAGCTTTGCTGTCTGTGAACTGAATAACAGATGTACGGTGACTAGTTACCAACATAGTTTTTAAAAAGTAATGGGATTTATTACTGATCATTATGTGCATTATGATTTACATAGTGACTTGAGGAATGAACAGCTAGCGGCTGTTTGCATTTTATACAATTATATTTAATACAATGTGGTAATAAAAAATTGAACTATGTTGTTGGGGCACTGATTATTTAACAGAAACCATGGTAACTGAAATATGTATATATCCAAACTGTGAAGAATGTGCACTACCTATATTTATTTTATGTATGAGAACTAGAAAGGTTGTGATTTCCCCAACACTAAACAGCAAGTAACAGGCTATAGGATTCAAACCTAAATCTTCCTAGTGTAAGACTCAGTTTTTAATTGCTTTAATGATAGTGGTTTTTTATACTTACAAGTATGTGAGTCCTGTTTAAATGAGCCTTTTACTTTTCAGTTAAACCAAGTGACACTATCTCACTATATAACTATACATATATGTATATGTACATATATATATGTATTTTTTTT
>JAJEJO010000634.1:279269-290048 GCA_020662805.1 Glaucomys volans
TCTCAGGGCAGAGCACCTGGGTATTCAAGGGGAATGTGGCTGGGAGTAAACATGGGAAGGACTGAAGACAGGACCAGAGGGACCAGGAGGCTGCTCATACCAGATCTAATGGGTCCACCTCAGGATTTTGACTTTTTCTTTTTTAAGTGGGAAAATACTGGAAACTTTCAAGCAGAGACTTATGGTATAGCAGCAATGAGGAAAAAAATCTTTCCTCTTTCTCAGACATAGTGAATGAAAAGGAGATGCAGAGGAGAGTGACAAAAGTAGACATGTGAACCACTTTCTGCTCTCCTGGTTTTGACCTGGAGATAGGAGTATGTTCAATAAGTGAGAGAAACTCCAAAGCCAGAGAAGTTCTTGCTCCACTCTCTGGAAGGACATTCTACCAGGCTGCCCCCTTCCAACACTGGAGCAGTCACATCCAGAAGGTATGTTGATATCACATGGGGAGGCCAAGAGGTTTAACTTTCTTGAGCTACTTTAAATCTTGGGTGGCATAGGTTGGACCCAGCAATTACCCAGGGTCTGATTAAGAATCTTTTCAAATGGTGACCTTGGCAGGGAAAGTGGCCATAGCCAGAAGACAGCTAAAGGGTGAACTCTTCAGGCAGGCTTACATATGGCAGTCACAGATGCCAAAGGGGAGCTTCACTAACTCAAAGTGTGGTCTATGGATGGCCAACACCAGCACTGGTATCACCTAAAGCTGGAGCCTGAACCTAGTTGGAATGGTGGTTAGAGAATGTAGTTCCAATAGGCCTTGATGATTTCCCTCACCCCTCATTTCCTGATCAGAAAAGGAAATCACAATAAAGGCATTTGCTCAGAGACATAAACAGTGCCTCTAATGGCAGGAATTGAGAATATCCAAAGGATGAAGTGGATTCTTGAAGGGGAAAATAGGAACTAATGGAACCCAGATTAAGAAGTACATTTGAAGGCAGGTGTGGTGGCACACACCTGTAATCCCAGCGACTCAGGAGGCTGAGGCAGGAGGATTGCGAGTTCAAAGTCAACCTCAGCAACTTCGCGAGGCCCTAAGCAACTCAGTGAGACCCTGTCTCTAAATAAAATACAAAATAGGGCTGGGGACGAGGCTCAGTGACTGAGTGCCCCTGAGTTTAATCCCCAGTTCCAAAAAAAAAAAAAAAAAGAAATACATTTGAGCTAGGGATGTAGCTCAGTAGTAGAGTGCTTGCTAGCAAGTGCAAGGTCCTGGGCTTTCAATCACCAGCACTACAGAAAAGAAATATTTCAGCCCCTTTATTCCCCTCCTTTTCTTTCTTTTTCACACACACATAGAAACATCCCCTGTCCCCAGGCACCCAACACCCCTATGAGAAACATAAGCCAAGGATTATGCTTCTGTTCCAGGTAATAAAATGTTGCTTACAACAATAACTTCTAAGGTTTGGCTGTGGTTTAAGTGTGTTCCCCAAGGGTTCATGTGTTAGAAGTTGGTTTTCCAGCATGGTGGTGTGGAAGCTCTAAGAAGTAGGGCCTAGAAGGAGATCTTTAGGTCATTGCAAGTACTACACTTGGAAGTAATTGTTGTGGCTCTTGTGGGACCCTGCTTAGTCTCTCAAGAGAGGGTTGTTTTAAAAGAGAAAAGTTTGCCCCTCCACAGTCTCTCTGGTTTTCTGTCTCATTATGTTATCTCTCTCTCTTGCATGTGCTCCCACCGTGATGCCATTTGCCTTGTGAAGCAGCCAACGTAGACCTCACCAGAGCTGAGCAGATGGCAGTGCCAAGTTCTTGAACTTCTAAACTGTGAGCTAAAAAGATTTCTTTGTACCTAGTCTCAGGTATGTTATTATAGCAGTGGAAAATGGACTAATACAGTAACAAAAATATTAGTAAGTCCTCTTACATTAATCAACACTGAATATATTTTAAAACGTAAAATTCTCCTAAAGTATATGAATGAGGCCTGAATGGAGGGATATACCACATTCTCTTACGCACAAGTGAAAAGGAAATTGGGCAAGATAGTGCATGCCTGTAATCCCAGCTATTTAGAGGATGAGGAAGGAAAATGACAAGTTTGAGGTCAACCTCAGCAACTTAGCAAGATAATGTCTCAAAACAAAAAAGGCTGGAGGTGTAGCTCAGAGATAGAGAACCCCTGGGTTCAATCCCTAGTGCCCCCTCACCAAAGTGAGATGGAAATATTCTTATTAACAAGACAAAGTTTTAAAAGTAACATTGAATGGAAAAATAAATGAATTTATATAACATGTCAAAATAAAAATTGACAATCACAAAAGTAATTTTGTATATTTTTCAGGGTAAATTGTGTGTGTGTGTGTGTGTGTATGTGTGTGTGTGTACACATATACATAAAGCATTTCTGGTATGACCTTTGCTTCTCTATTATCTTTTTTTTCTATCTGTTCCATCTTAAGGGCAAATATTAAAACCCAGGGAGGTTTATTACTAGCCACACAAGTGCCTTAAATGGTAACGTAGGCTGCTCCTGAAAGACTTAATCTCTCTAAATACCTAGCTTAGTTTACCTAAGGTTGAAAGAGATGATGTTGGCATACTTACTAGGTTAGAATGATAATAAAAATCCTCTAAATGCATTTACAGTGTAATATCATACCTCTGCTTGGGTTTATTAATGCAATATCATTTGATGGCTAATGGATACTGGGCACTGCAAGGTTCAGTCTTCTATTTAAGATGTTGTACTACTCAGTAATTTGATTACCAGTATTGGGACTCAGCCATGAGGAAGAATCCGATTTCATTTCTGGGGTGGAAAGAAGCAAAGCAATAGATAACTGCCAGTTCAAGTTTTGTTTTGTTTTCAAAGTAGGCATTTTGATGATTATCAGGCTCTCTTGGCAGCTCCCATTTATAATATCCTTGATGTAACCAATCTCCTTCCTGCGTTCATCACAATTTCCCTGTGCTCTGAGGGGCTCTGTTCTCTCCTAGAGGCCTAAGGCAATGCCCTTATGCAAAACTAGCGTCACTGCTCTCCAATTCTCTACCAATATCCTTCAGAAGGATTGGGAGTCCTAAAGAAATTGTTCTGATCTTGCACCTTGTCTTTGTTCTTCCAAAGGCTGTGAGAGTTAGTGCCTGGGGCACAGTGGAAGCTCTCTGCCTTGATGGGTCTGCCCAACATGCTTTTTCTCCTCTTTGTAGTCTATTGACTTACGTGTGTGTCTAAGGATGGTTCTCAGAGATGGTAAACACAACAGCAGAAAGTGCCAGCGTCCATTAACAGCTATGAGACTGGCCAGAAGCATTTCATTCCTAAACATCATCCTTCTAGGTATCCTGGATTATAACTTCTAGATCATTTTTGAGACCAGTAAAATCTATTATGTTATTTAAGTAACAAAATTATCCTATATAAGAGAAGGACTATATTGCTAATTTTTCTTACTATTCTATTGCTATCTACTACTGTGTTTGTTTATTTTGTCATTATTATCCATTCTTTTTATTGTAACTCTGATTTCAACTTGCATCTGAGCAGAGTCTGGGCTATATCCAGGATTAGCTATTAGAAAAGGGCCTTTAAAGAAAAAAAATATACTTAATGCACTCCCTGGTTTCCCAAGGGCATATAGTATTACGATAGGATGCAGAGACTACTGTTTTAGATGGGTCTGGAAAACAATGCTCTTTATTATCTGTGAAAATTTAAATACATTTGTTGCCATGGGGGTGCTTGGAAGTTTTTGAGATGATTCATCATCTCCCTGGTGTGATATTTTGCCTGAAATGTTGTCAATTTTAAGATATAGGTAATTTTCAACCTTCTGCAATATAGCTTTATACTTCTTGGTCAAATATGCGCTCAGTATGTGACTCCTAGGGGAGCAGCTTGTCTCACTGAATAACCAGTGAGACATTCTGATGTTGGACTATTACATTTTGTTGTGATTTTTTTTTCTTCTTATCTATACTCTGGCCAGTGGTTTTCAAAATGAGTCTCCTGGCTCATCAGCATCAGTATTGCTTGTAAATTTGTTTAAAATGCAAATTCTTAGGCCTTTTGCCAAACCTACTTAATCCCAAGCTCTGGAGATGGGGTCTAGCAATTGTGGTGCACTCCAGTGGGTAGTGGTGCATGCTAAAGTCTGAAAGTCTCAACATGTAGCACTTACGGGAGTACTTATGGATGTCTAAATGAACCAGATTTTCTGACATTGGATTATTTCATTTTGTTATATGTGCCCCATTTCCCTAAGGCTCACAGTGCAAGACCATATCTTGAAATTGACAGTCCCATGAAAGAACTCTAGAAAGAGGCAAATCCTGGGATAGGCAATAGGTTCTTAAGAGGACACCATAGCTTGCAGGCGAGTGGGGATATTTTCTTCTCCCTGGTCCTGGAGATTATTTGAGCTTTGGGGAGTGAAAACAGAATGGCCCAAATGAAGAAGAATGCCCTCCCTAGAGGCTGGCACATGGTGGAGTGACATGATCAGCAAAGGATCCGCTAGAGTTCAGGAGTTCTTAAAAGAGATTGTTTGCATAGCATGTATGAGACACTGGGTTTGATTCTCAGCACCACATATAAATAAATGAATAAAATAAAGGTCCATCAACATTAAAAAAAAAAAAAGAGGCTGACTGATTGCGTACTTGCAGGATCTCATGTGGCCTCTGGCATGGAGGTCTGATGAAGATGGAGCCCAGGTGATACTTCTTGGTATTACTGGCAGCAAAGTCAGGGAACCTGGTTGCTTCTCTCCACTTTGTTCAAACAGCATCAAATTCATTTTCCTTTATGCATCATTTGCTTGTTTCTTATGTCAGAAGGCAGCCAAGTCCAGCCAGCCAGGATCCAGGCAGTTTTCTTGGTCTGATTGCGGGTAATATTGAGATAATTTCGGAAAAATTCTAGAGAAATAGTTTAGAAGCTAAAGAAAATTGTGATGTTGGTATGGCAAATGTTATACCCACAGCCTGATGGATCTAGTTAGAAAAACACCTGCTCGAGTGCCTAGTTAACCATGAACTCTTTTATCCTAAGTTTGCTGACCTATAATTCTAACTCTTGATTGCCAAGTTTATTATATTTCACAATACAACTTCCTTTTCCTTCACCCTGGAATAATACGTACAAAATCAATGAGATTTAAAAGGCAGGAAGTACAATTTTACAATTAAGTTGAGGATATAAAAACCCAATTCTTCATTTCTCCCACAAAATTACAAACCAACACCTACACAATAATCAGAAAGTAAAGAAAGCAGAAATCTCACATAAGAATGTTGAGAGGGATAACTAGGTTTTGCATTTCTCCAGTAAGAATTTGATAAAGGGAAGTAAATTTCAGCTAGGGCCCCAGTCAGCGCATTAGACTTCTGACATTTCTTTGGAAGTTAAAATTTTATGCTTAAAAATCTTTAGAAGAAAATGTTTTCCTCTCCTATATCTTGAGATGATGACTTCACAAAATTTTACTAAGGCTCCTAGGGAGTTCAGAAAACAAACTGCAGATGGGCCACAGGCCTGTACTGCCAAGCTCAACGGAACAGCTTCCGTTCTTTCTAGCTTCTCAATCTCCTGTTCTCTTTCTGATCCCAGTAGACCACTCTTGCACATTTTTTTTATGGTTTTCATGCAGTAAGAGCTGCCAAGATTACATCACTCACCCATTCACTGCCCCTAAATGCAGTCATTTCAATCACTTCAGTATTCCTTCAGGGGTTACCATGTTCTGTAGGGAGGGTTTTCCATTTAGGTACCAAAAATAATTCCCAGAACAAGTCATCAAAAATGTACTTGAGGTCTTCCCAAAAATTTTTATAGGAAAATCTTTTATGATAGGTAATTTAGTATTCTTTATACAACTGGAAGTGATCACATTGATTTACATATCTTTGAGTTCTTTGGGCAAGTTCTCCCTCAATTTCTATATAGAGCAGAAGAGAATTCTGTGGCAAGTACACTATACTTCAGTAAAGATAGTTGGCTTTGTTAACTTAGGCAAGTTATTTAACTTCTCTAGACTGCAGTTTCTTCTACAATATGAAGGTATTAGAGTCTGACCTTTAATAATACAAATCTTGCTAGTCTAGACATAAATATTTCTGATACTATAAAATTCTATTATTTTCTCTCTCCTATTGCATCACCTCACATTGTCCAGTTGAGTTTCTATGCATAGAGTAGCAATAAATGTTACTGGATGACCATGTTTCCAAAACTGTGTCCTGGCACCAGGTTCCTGAAACACCCACACCTGACTTCGTATGACTCTACTCTTTCAGCAATGCACTTCTGGAACAAGCAGTACTCAGGCCGCTGAAGGATAAGGCTGGACATCATCCTGAAATCAAATAGACTCATCTAAATAGCCTGCTCCTTTTAGCAAACCAAGCTGATTCCATGTTTTTAAACCAAAATAAAAATCTACTTCACTCTCTTCTACAATTTGAAGTTCTACGACCCAGTACAGGGGTATGAATAAGAAGACAAAAGCCAATATTGGAATGAGAACTTTAACAAAAACTTATTTTAAATAGTTGCCTATTTTGTGCCAGATGTTCTGTCAGTAACTTTGAATAATTTTTTTATCCATTATCTTAACAACTCAATGAAGTAAGAATTATTATTCCCATTTTACAGATGAAGACCAAGTCTTAGATAAATTTGATGATTTGCCAAAGGTCAGACACCTTGTAAATATCAGAAATAATTCCAATTCCAGTGGGTCTGAAAGCTCCTCAGACTCTATCTGTAAGACCCTGCCTCTTACATTTTAGATAAAGAGCAATAAACATTTATTATGAAAACACAGAGGCATAATAGCATAGACATCTGAGTAAGAAGAACAGTCTTCCATATAAATATGGCTCTCCTCTTCAGTATACCTAGACGTAGTCTGCACAGTTGCCAAAGATTACTTGGCAGTCTCTAATTTCAACTCTTCTCTCTCCAGCTTATGTTTCTTGCTTGGCAGAATAGTAGGATCTAGGAATAGAATCTCCTCAGTTGGGTGAATTTAAGCTGTTCCTCAGTGATGGTCACCACTTAACATTACCACAACAAAAAACAGTTCATGAGTTGCTAGATAATTGTTTACCCTAAATTCTAAGGAGAGAATGTGTTTTAGTAAACGATTAGTAGTTTTTTGTTTTAGATTTTTGGAAGGAAAATTTAAAAAGCCAAATATAGTCACTTAAATCAATTCAGTTGAACCTGTTGAAGATTCTGGATATTCAGGTTGATGACTGCTATAAGAGACCTCAACTGGACTGTGACTAGGATTCACACAGACAAAAATTAATCTGAATCTAAGAGATAAAGATCTCCTGGTTGCCAAAGTCAGAATCATCTAGGAATCTAGCTTAGAGGTGGCAAGGAGAGAGGCCAGAAAGTTTTAAACTATCCATAGTCAAGACTAGATAAACACTGAGAACAAGGAGGTCAGCAGTGGTAGAGCAAGGTGAACAGACAGTGAACAGTGAGGGTTAGGGCTAGAATGACTGCGTCCATATAATGGCATAGATGGTTGGAAATGTAGATTTTCCTAGGGTAGAAACCACAGCAACTCAGTAAAATGGACTTTATTTTATAAGGCTAAGAATATATTTGGCAACCTCCAGTAACAAAATTTTCAGATATCCTAGCATCTCAGTGCCATTTTGACTCCTTAGAAGAGACACATAAAAGCATGTAAGGTCAGTTAGATAAGAACATAAAAATATAGCTAAATCTTATGATGTTGTATCTATAGTTTCAAATATTATGTCTCATATACCTCGTAAATAAGAAACATAAAAGGCTGTTTTTGTTCTGACTGAAACACCTGACCAGAGCAATTGTAGAGGAGGAAAAGTTTATGGTTTCAAAGGTCTTGATCCATAGATAGCATGTTCCATTCCTCAGGACTCAAGGTGAGACAGAACATCATGGTGGTAGAGTGTGGTAGAGGGAAGCAGCGCACATGATGATCACAAAGCAAAGAGAGCTCCACTCACCAGATTCAAAATATATATCCCAAAGGCACACCCCCAATGACCCACCTCCTCCAGTCACACCCTACCTGCCTTCAGTTGCCACTCAGTTAATCCCATCAGGGATTAATTCATTGACTGCCTTAAGACCCTCACAACTGAATTATTTCTCCTCTAAACCTTCTTGCATTGTCTCACATGAGCTTTTGGGGGACATGTCACATCCAAACCATAACAGAGGTATTTGCCTCTTTTGCAATATTTTCAAAGGTTTTAAGCCAGGTGCTAATCTTGTCACACAACATGAATATTAAAAGTACTTTCACTTGTTCCTACTTATGCTTCTTGCACTAGTGTCTTGTCATTCATTCCAGTTCTCATTCATTCACTTAACATTTTTTTTCCCCAGCATTTACCATGTGCTAGGAAATCTGCTATATGCTAGAGAAACAGAGGTGAATAAAAGAATCAGGCCCCAAAGGAATTCTGTTTGGCAGGATAAACAGATTTGTAAACTAATAGTGTGATCAGTGTTAGGGCTGAGCAATTTTTGAGGTTTGCCAGGATTTTAGATTCAGGAATAACATGGGAAACCCCAAGCATACAACCTGTGCCCCTGGTTTAGAGACAATGAAGTCACAGATTTGCAGTGGTGTCAACTCACTTTGCTACTAAAGGGGGAAAAATCACAAAATACATCAGGTAAAGAAGCAAAGAAATCAAATGCATCATTTCAGACTTGGACATTTGAAAGGTTATAGGGCAGAAGAAAACAAAAATTGAAGATTTAGAGTATTTTTCAAGAAAGAGCTTAGTCTAAACTAACTAGGTAAGAAATGAAGCTAAATGAGGTCTGGAGAAAGTTTGCAAATTAGAAGAAAAGAAGAGGGATCAAAGAAGCCAGGCATCTACCTTCCAATGAGCTAAAGAAGGGGAATAAACTGAGTTAGCGAATCAGGCATTCTGATTCAATAAATCAATCAGCCAATAATTAGGGTATTCACAGAAGTTATGACTCAAATTGGGTAAAAAGTGAAAGAGACTATTACTTATTACTCAAAGGCTGGAAATGGTGACACATGCCTGTAACCCTGTCTAATCAGGAGGCTGAGGCAGGAAGATCACAAGTTTAAGGCCAGCCTAGGCAACTTAGCAAGATCAAAATAAAATGAAAAGGGTTGGGGATGTGGCTCAGGGCAGAGTTATTACCTATCATGTGTTAGGTCGCGGGTTCAGTCCCCAGTACTGCAAGCAAAACAAAAAACACAAAACCTCAATGCAGCAGAGGTAAACTGGGATGAAATGAGGGTATATGGTTGC
Organism: Glaucomys volans; assembly: GCA_020662805.1. Lineage (NCBI taxonomy): Eukaryota > Metazoa > Chordata > Mammalia > Rodentia > Sciuridae > Glaucomys > Glaucomys volans. The sequence goes on from JAJEJO010000634.1 coordinate 288,525, forward strand.
CTGTCAATATTCCTTGTGCTGAACACTTAGATAGGCAGGGCACTGGGGGATAAGGCAGAAAACAAGACAGAGATGGTAACTGCCACTGCAGTCATACAGCAAAGACATACATTGGACAATATTTTTTAATGTGATGAGCATTGCTAAAAAGAGAGATAAAGGAGATACAAGAGTTCATAATGGGGGAAACTAACATCTTCTCAGAGGTTGGCAAAGGGTATTCTTGGAAATGACATTTAAGCTGAGACTGTAAAGATGAGCAGGAACTTGAAGGTATGAGTGCCCACACAGAAGCCTTAGGAAGGGGATAGATAATTGTTTGATTTCTAAATTTTCTAATAGATTTTTTTCAAATCCCCCTCTATTCTTCTTTCCCCTTGTGGTTAGAATTCCTTCCTTCATCCATTTGAACATTTTAAATATATTTTGTTAACATCTGTTTCATGTGATTGTACTTTTTGAAGCTTTGGCTCCTGTTTCTTTGATCTGCTGACTCTCACATGCAGTTGTTTTATGGTGTGGTTTTTAACTCTGACTGTGATCTACTCATTAGAAGAGTTCTCTGTGGGACAGTAGTCTACCGAGTACTTTTCTGTGGTCTCAACTTTAATCAAACAATCAGATCCCTTTTAGGTTGATTTCTCAGCTTCAAGTCTCTTCATCCAGGCAATGTGCTTTCAGATTCTCCATCTGTGCTCAGACAGGGTCAATTATAATACTGACAAAAAAGTGGGCACCATGATAGATTGTGGAATATAAACTGAATAAGGATGAAAAATAAAACATGGTGGAGATGAGAGAAAGACATATTGGCCAATGGTCAAAGTGTGCAATTGAAGTAGTGATAGATCTGTGTGCACAGGCCGAAAAGATCCATCCTTAAACTAAGATTATGATCTCTGTAGAAATTCCGTAATTATACAGTACGTCGCTTTAGCTCATCGTCCTTTGCTAGAAATAGCCATGTGTTCCATCTATTTGCAGTAAGGCTGGGAAATCTGAAGGACCATGTGGAGCCCTGAATGTCTCTCCATAGTGCCTGAGAGGGGTGAAAGAGAAGGTGACTAAATATAATGTGACTATGGAATGTCATTCTTGATGATTTCCAGAATCGTGGTAAAAGGGAATCTGAATGAAGTGCCATGGGCTTTAGTAAAGTGGGATAATCAGTCTTAAAGAGCAGGGATTCGCCCTGGGTGGAGAAGCAAGTGCTCAGGGAAATGCACTTAAGAATAATAATCTATCACTTGGAGTAAGAGGAATCCTAACCATTCACTGGAGCCAGGACTGTTGTTCAGTGAGTTCTTGTGGGGAGAGCTGGTACTCAAAAGCACTGAATGGCCAGGCGTGGTGGCACACGCCTGTAATCCAAGCGACTTGGGAGGCTGAGTCAGGAGGATTGTTCAAAGCCAGCCTCAGCAACTTAGCGAGGCCCTAAGCAACTCGGTGAGACCCTGTCTCTAAATAAAATGGATGTGACTCAGTGGCCAAGTGTCCCTGAATTCAATCCCTGGTTCCAAAAAA
>JAJEJO010000634.1:290148-315854 GCA_020662805.1 Glaucomys volans
CAAAAAAAAAAAAAAAAAAAAAAAAAAAAAAAAGCACTGAATGTTGTTTGGGAGTAGTAAAATATTTCTCAATATTAACTGATCTTGTCCTGGGATTTCTTTCTCTTCTATTGGCTTTGCCCCTATTCTTATAGCTAGGTTGTGCTTACTACCTGTGGGTAAGGATTGTGGCACTGTAGGAAGCAAAAGGCCCCAAACATGAGTTCTAACGTCTAGTCTACAAATAACCAAGGCTATGAAAATAATACAAGAATAATGGCTTCCCAAAGAAGTCCATGTCCTAAACCCTGGCAGCTTGACCGTGTTAGGTTACGTGACAAAGGAGAGGTAAGACTGCAGACACAACTAAAGCTGTTAATCAGTTGACTTTAAAAATAAAGAAATTACCCTGGATTATCCCAGTTAGCCCAAAGCAGTTACACAGGTTCTTTGTGGAGCTGCAGCATGAAAAGACTTGCCTGGCTATTGCTGACCATGAAGATGGAAGGGGGCCATGAGCCAAGAAATGTGGGCAACCTTAGAAACTGGAAAAGGCAAGAAAACACACCCTCTCCTAGGGCTTCCAAAGGGATCACAGCCCTACCAATATCTTGATTTTAGCTCAGCAAGACTCATTTCAGAATTCCAGAACTATAAGATAAATTTGTGCTGCTTTAAGCCATTAAGTTTGTGGTAACATATTAGCAATAGCAAACTAATGCAAAAAGCAAACAGAAAAGTTTTGAGAATTGGAGGTTTGAGAAAGGAATTACTATGGTTTGAGTATTATGTCCCCTCCAAAATACACACAGAAACAATCTCTAGTGCAACATCATTAAGAGGTAGGGCCTTCATGAGGTGAGAGCTTTTCCTTCACTGGTGGGAATAGTGCTCTTATCAAAGGCCTGAGGGAGTGAGTTTGCCATGTTTTGCCTTGAGAAGATGCCATTGATGGAACTGGCCTTGTCAGACACAGAACTGGCTAGCAGCTTGATCATGCTCTTCCAAGTCTCCAGAAGTATTAGAAAATAAATTTCCATTGTTTATAAATTACCCAATCTGTGGCATTTTGTTACAGCAGCACAAATGAACTAAGTAAGACAGGAACTATCTGAGAAGAGGAAAGGACAGACAGTACCAGAGCAAAAGCAATACAACTTGGATATTAGTTAACAGCAGAGGCAAGCCCAGCATACATGCAGGCAGCAAACCTCTGAGGGAGGGTTACATGATCTGTACTCCATCCCTGGTGAAGTGCAGGGAGAACCAAGACCCCTAAGGAGAAGGGGCTGTATTAAGTCAGAAAGCTCCTGAATTAGATTCATAAGGAGTTCATTTAATTTGGGCCAACAGTACTTTGTTCTTCTTATTCTAATGCTATACCACATAATAATCTTTTGGGGTAGTATGGTAACTTTGTGATGTGCTGACATGATTAGTCTGAGCTATTTTTTTCCCCCCTGTGTTTTTGGGTGGGCCAGAGACTTGTAGGAGATGGGGCAGCAAAAGTGAAAAAATAGCCACTTTGCAGGTCTACCATGTTGATCACATTGTCACTCATCTGCTGTCTCTTTCTCCTCAATGATGAGGCAGTGGCCCCTACTGAAACTGCTTTACCTTCTGCTATATTCTCTTTTATCTTGTTTGACTCCTGAGCCAGGTTCAGGCTTTTAGCTTCCTGAAGAAAGGACTGGTTTCTATCAGCCACCCACACTGCCATGGTCAGAGATAACACAAACTGATGTAGGTTTCAATCTTTTCTGTGGCTCCATCTCATGCTTGTGGATTCCAGTTTATTCTTGCTGCCCTCTCCAACCCTTCACAACTGCCTGCCTTGTGAACTTCAAACTCCAAGATCAGATATAGCCTTACAGCTTATGCTGCTCCCCCAACTATGGAAGGTCCAATCCCTATAATAAATTCATTCATAGGTATACTATATGTGATAAAATACAATAAGATATAATATATATAAGTACTTGGTTCTCTGAATCCTAATTGACTTTTTTTTATTTTTAAGACTATTTTGAATTAATGTCTTCAAAATAAGTATATTCAATATTATTTATTTTTACAGCAATCTTGTTACAGCTTTGTAGTTATACATAGTAGTTGGGTTCATCCTGAAAAACTCATACATGTGTGGCTTATTGACTTTTCTTTCGTATTTGTTTCTAATTGTAGTCCATTTGGGCTTTTATAAACAGAAATTTATTGCTCACAGATATGGAAAAGAAGTAGAAGACATGGTGTCAGTATAATTGGATTCTGGTGAGAATCCTCTTTTGGGTTGTAGACTGCAGAAAAAGACAAGGAAGCTTTGGGGGGTCTCTTTTATAGGGCCCTAATCCCATTCATGAGGTCATCCTCAAGGCTTAATCAACTCCCAAAGGTCCCACTTCCAAATATCATACTGGGGATTTTTTGAGGATTTTAGCACATGAATTTGGGGGAGGGGAAATAAACATTCAGTTCATTTCACTCATATTACCAAAACTTGTTTTTGATTTCTCAATTTGTAGTAATTACATTTAATGCTTCTCATGGAGTCTTTGCCTGGTCATTTACTCTTTCAACTCACCCTTCACCTTCTTTGAATACTGTCTGTCTTGAGCCAGTGGAATCAGAATGATTCATATTCAGATAAAGTAATCATTTGCTTCCTATGTGAAACTATCTATAAAATGCCTTTCCTCAACTCTCCCTTATGGTCCTTCCAAAAGCCTTGAAAGGATCATTCAAAATACATAACTTGGATATAATGCTTAAAAGGAACCAGTGATCCATGAATAAATTATGAATAGTGACAGAAGGCAAGGCAATGTCTGTGATTCAGCTCAATAGACTTTGCTGGCCGGGAGACATCCTGCAATAAATCCTTTGATTGCTGAAAAATGTGGTTGAAAAAAAAAAAAAAGTGGGGGAAAACTAATACTGCATATAGAGATAGAAATAAAAGAACAAACACTGGCAAACTTAGAGCTTCTCTACCCTAAACCTTTTAAACAAAAGTTAAGCTGCCTGGAGTACAGGAAGGGGAACAGAGGGAAGGAGGAGGAAAGGGAGAGGGAAAGTACTGGTGACTGAAGTGGAGCAAATAATATTCCATGCATGAATGATTATATCAAAATGAATCCCAATATTATGTATAACTATAATGCACTAATAAAATCACTTATTTTTTTTAAACTTAAGCTGCATACAGGTCTGGGTATAATCCTATGACTTTGAGCTATGATCTAACTTTTCTGAAGCTCAGTTTCTTATCTACAAAATGGAAGTAAATAGTACCAGTCTCAGGATTCACAGATTAGAAATAATATGTAAAACTACTGAAAAACAAAAGGTACCTGGGGAATGCTCAAAAAGCTCATGGTTCCCATTTGCTAATACCTTTAAAAATATTATTTCTCTGAGAATAGTGTCCTGTAAAATCCCTACAGCACCATATGTAACATGTTCACTAAACTTTTTTCTAGAATCTGAGATTAAACTAAAGCAATGTGGAAGCTCACTCTCTATTTCCAGGGGAAGATGGAAGCTCTTGGCAGGGGGATGGGGCCTTTTAGAAAAAGCAAGGCCTTGGACCTTATCAGAAAGCTGCTGCTGTAGTACTTGCATTAAGTGGTCACAAGACAGGGAGATCAAGAAGAGGGAAGATCCTTTGCCCAAGTGGGTAGATTGGCTTCCTCTCTAGCCATTTTTCATGTCTGTGGGTGCCCACAGTAAAACTACAAAGCCAGGAAATTCCCAGGGTGAAAATATAATGATATATAATCAAAGCATTATCCTATTAAAGGCAACAGTTTAAAAATTTATCAGGCAAAGTGCAAATCTTTACATCTCTAACTTTTTAAAAATATACTGTTGCCCCCACTTCTGCTATAAGGCATCCAAGAATATTTATTTTCTAAATATTTTCACATGCATTACTATTTTATTTTAATATTTAATGATCTTTTTTACTGTAAATGTTCATATATTGTCCTAATCCTCATGTCTGTAGATGTGTAGTCTATAGAGTATCATCTCCATAAACATAGACATTATATTCCTAAAAAAGGAAAGGTTACAATAGAGCATTTCTAGTACTTTCCTTTTCCTTTGCTTCTAGCAATAGGCCTGACGTGGTAGAATTCCATTCACAGAAGTTAAACAGTAGAACTCTGGTTTTAACAATTCGTCTCTGATCAGCTATACCTATCCCTGCAAAAAGGAGAGATTTTCAAAGATAAGATGGATGATTTCTTTACAGGCTATTACTCTGGGTTGACAAGGATTTGGGGGGAATAGGAAAATTTGGATATTTCTGTTAGATTTATAATCAGTACATTTTTCTGAACCATAATTTGGAGAAGTCGTTCTTTAAAAAATATACACATATGTACACGTATATTAATTCATCAAAATAGAAGAAAGATCCGTGAAGTAGAGGAAGGGGTCCAATGGGAAGGGAGGAAAGATGGGGTAAGGGAAGAAATGTGGAATAAATAGGAACCAACTTTCCTATTTATGTACGTACATGAATATACTACAGTGAACCACACCTCAAGGCACTAATTGAAAAAAGAGGAAAAAATATGTATGAATTAAAATATGCATGTCAAAATATACATGTATATATATTCATACACTTTGAAGTGTTAGTACAGCAAAAATTTCAAAGAACCTCAATATCCTACAATAGAATATTAATGAAATTGTTAAATATTAATATCACATAATCATATACAGTCATTAATAATGTATAAAAATATCTAATGACTGGGGAAATATTTTAGCCAGTCAATTTTGGTTTATTTACTGAGTAGCTAAGCAAAAATGTTAATAGTAATTATTTCTGAAGGAGAGCATTAAAAGTGAGTTTTAGTTTTGTCTTTGTATTTCCTATATTTTAAAAATTTTGTGATAAATATGTATTACTCTGTAATTAGAATCTTTCAAGCATAAAGATTATTTTAGAAACCCAGAATTTTATTCATATTTATATATCCTGTGTTCATGACTAAATCATTTAAATTTGTAGTTGAAAGAGATGACAGGGATATTCTGGTACAAACTCTAGATCCAAAGTTGGACCTCTAGAAATTTAAAAGACACAATTTGCACAATTAGGTTTTCATAATCATTAATGTAAATTAAGGCCTCTTTAGTTCTTAAAATGGCTATATTTAGGCCAATTGTTATCTTTTTTAAGGATAAGTTCTACTGATTTGCTAAAAATAAATTATCTTTTACTTATTTATTTTTAGCAGGAAGGACTGAACTAGCCACTTTATGATTGAGCTAGATCCCAGTCCTTTTACTTTTTATTTTGAGACAGGGACTCACTAAGTTGTCCAGGCTGACCTCGAACTTGTGATCTTCCTCCCTCCTGCCCCTACGTCACTATGCCTGGCTATCTTCTATTTTCAAGAGACAAAGGAAACTGTTTCTTGTCTTGAGAAGTAATTCACTCTTACAATATATTTTAGTACAGATTAAGTAAATTCCTTTGAATTGTTATCAAAATATCATATTATTAAAATTCCTGTGAGGTAATATTTTCCAAAATAAGTTCATATATAAAAGCCAGGCTCAGTGGCTCATGCTTATAATCTCATCAACTCACCGAGATACGAAGATTGCAAGTTCCAGGCAACTTCATGAGACCCTGTCTCAAAATGTAAAAGGATGAGGCTGTAGTTCAGTGGTAGAGTGCGCCTGGGTTCAATCCCCAGTACCTCAAAAAACTCATATATAATGTTTCAAATGGGAAATTCTGGGAATGATTTTTTTCAGACTTCGAGAATTAAAATGAGTTTCCATTTCTATTCCTGAGTACATATACCACATATACCACAGACAAGTTATGGATACCTATGGCATTAAACATTTCTTATTGTAGGCAGTATATTGTTGAACTTTCATAGACATTTCCTGTTCTTGGAAATATTAAGCCAAGTGTTGATTGGTCAATAGTGAAATTCTGTGCTCAAATTGTGTGGTTATGTGTTAACAACAGTACTGCTAAAATATCATAGACCCTATAAGCCTTATATATTCAATACAAGATTATTCATTTTTTTCCCTTTTTTTTTTTTTACTACCTACTGTGTGCCATGTTAGGGATTCATCTGTAATAAGCCAGAGTCCTGCCCTGAAAAGCCTAAGAAGACAGTGTGCTAAGCTCTGTTATAAGTAGAGAAAAGAAGGCTGCTCACAGAAGTCTGGGGAGGAGAGGGGATGCAATCCACTTGGGGGATATCTGCTTCCATGGTGGCCCACCAGTGTGCCTGGCAAGTTGGTGCTGGCTCCTGACAGGAAGTCTCAGATCTCTGCATTACTGTTTGATGCATGGTAGCTGGTTTTCCTGCAACACACTATCCAAGGGACTGAAGCTGAAGCTGCAATGCCTTTTAGGACCTAGTCTTGGAAGTCATAGAGTGTCGTTTTTGCTTTATTTGTCACCAGGTCATCCCTGATTCACTGCGGAAGGAGTCTGTGGAAGGCTTTCCTTGAAGGTGTTCATCATTTTTCAACAATTTGAAAGAAACCAAATTACCATCCCAGACAAGGACCTCAACATACATAATGTTGGAAATGCTAATGGCAGGAGTTGGAAATGCTATTAAGCACTACTCTGGGCTGAATAATGTCTCAAGGGGTGGCATATACATATACATCAGGACAAGGACCAGAAACTACTCTTCATAGCATAAGAAGTTAACTCTCTTTGGTTCCTGCTACAATGGCATCATTGTCAAGTTTTGCATATCATATGGATTTAGAGGAAAGATTTTGAGGAAGACTGACCACCTCTGGAGTAGTCTTAAATTGAAATATAGTCATTTTAGTCAGCTAAAAAGACCTGACAAGAACAATTTTAAGAAGGAAAAGTTTATTTGGGGCTCATCTTTTCAGAGGTCTCAGTCCTTAGATGGCCAACTCCATTCCTTGGGGCCTGAGGTGAGGCAGAACATCATGGTAGAAGCGTGCACCTGGGAACATGGCACCAGGAAGCAGTGGGAAGAGGTGGGGAGAGAGATAGGGAGAAAAGGAGAGAGGGAGAGAGGGAGAGAGGGACAGACAGAGAGAGAGAAAACAAGCTCTGCTCAACAAGGAAAAATATATATCCCAAACGCAGGCTCCCAGGGACCTACTTCCTCCAGCCACACCTGACTTACCTACAGTTACTACCCAGTTAATCTCTATTATCAGGGGATTAAGACGGGTTCAGGCTCAAACATTGAGTTAAATCAATGATTGGATTCAATCATTTCACTTCTAAACCCTTTTGCATTGACTCACACATAAGCTTTTGGGGAACACCTTATATCTAAACCATAACAACAATTCTAAAGATTCTAAGACTTAGAATTTAAGATTTACTTTTTAAAACTCAGGACTCTGGGGAATCCTGTGATTTTCTGGGTGATTTGTTGGATGCCCAGCTTGCACACATCATAAACACAGTGATCCACTCTGTGTTATATGTGCAGCCACTGTATTTTTAGAGACAAAACATATGATATTGAAATTAGAACTGGCACTGAAATCTTTATCCTGCTCTTGAATATGTGAAACAGTTCACTTTTAGCTTCATATACATAGCAAATTAACTATGGGGGAGTTCAAACAATTAACATAGAATTATAGAATTCTTAGGGATAGCATAGAATTCTGAGTTCCAAAGAAGGTGGATACCTTTTTTTAGTTGCTCATAGGAAAAAAGAAAAAGATCCCTGAAGGAGAGCATTGAATTTTAAGTGTTTTCTTTTTAGGGTACTTTCATATATAGAATAAAGAAATATACTCATCACAGTTCTCAGAATTAAAAAAATTGAACATTGCTAATTTTTAAAAGTAAAGGCTCTTGAAGTACCCCAGAGTCAATGGAGGTAACTTCATCTCCAATGACAAGGTGAAAAAAATAAATAAAGTAAAAGAACCAGAGAAGTCAAACAGAAGCAAAAACAAAAATACCAGTTGAGATGGGTATTCCAAATACTTTTAGAGAAAAATTCAGACAAGATATGGGTACAGAGAGGAGTCTATATAGTCGCCAAAAAAAAAAAAAAAAAAAAAAAAAATTTCAAGACAAGGAAAGGACAGTGCAGGGTATAAAGTCAACAATAACAAACAAAAGATAATCAGAGCCAGGGTTCAATGTGACTCTAGTGACCCCTGCTGGAACCCATCTTATTTTTCAATTCCGCAACTTAAATAAGGGCTCTATGTAAAGAAACTCAAATTTTCATAGAATTGAGTTTGGAAAATTGGGAGAAGACTCAGAGAACGTTTAGCATTACCTCATTATTTCATACTTTATAAAACAGGTCTTTGGTCTAGAGAGGTTAAATGTCTTGCTTTAGGTCACACAATTGGAATTACTAGAATATAAAGACATCTTCTCAATTCATGGGCCTGTTTACAAATGTAGTTCTCTTTCACAATGAAAGTATATAGAACACACAAAATGAGGAGGCCAAGTTGAATCTAAGAAAATTACATGCTGATTTTAAAATATTCACTGGATTTGGTAAATTAGGACTTAATTTTGCTGACAATATAATTTTCTAATCAATATTAACATGACACACATTTATTTATTTATTTATTTATTTATTTATTTTTTGCGGTGCTGGGGATTGAACCCAGGGCCCTGTGCTTATGAGGCAAGCACTCTACCAACTGAGCTATATCCCCAGCCCCACACATTTATTTTTGAAATGTTAAGTTGTTCTGTCCTTCATTAGATTACCTGTGTTCCCTATCTCTGCCATTTTGATCTTTCTTTGGGCTTCAGTATGTTTTTATGTTTTTCTCTTTCTCTACCTCTGAAACTGATTGGTAATATACTAAGAAAAAAGACAAAAAGGAAACAACAGAGCTGGTAATGGTTCTTATAATAGGGTTTCTGGAAAGCCTAACTGTGATTCTTACCCTCTACTCAGTGCTTGGGGACCACCCATTCCTGAGTGTTCTTTGCTTCTTTATCTTCTTTCCATCAATCAACATTTTTCTTTCTCCCCTCCATAAACCAGAGCTTCCCAGACAGAGTTTGGACATTCATTCTTCTGTCAGTGTACTAAAAAGTAGACCCTGCTCCCTACTTATATTCTTAGGAAGTTATGCAAGTTTGACAAAGTCACCCACTCCTTCCACATTTCAGTTGTTATCTTTAAATTAGGCATAATAATATCAGTTATGTTTACAGTGGATCTGTGAGGATTTTTGCAATTTTTTCTTCTCCAACTATTTATGCAAGTAGCTGATTCTTTCTTTCTTTCTTTCTTTTCTTTCTTTCTTTCTTTCTTTCTTTCTTTCTTTCTTCTTTTTTCTCTTTTCTTTCTTTCTTTTTTTCTTTCTCTCTTTGCTTCTAGAATTTTTAGGGTGGAGAACAGTTAAACTATCTGAGGTTTAAATTTTTTTCTTATCTTTTGTAGCAGATTATATGGATTAACCCTGGAGAAGAAAGGGAGAGGAGGTCTTTAAGTAAAGAGAACAAGACAGAAGTTTGTCCCATTCAGACTAGAAAGGTTATAGAGTTTTATGGATTTCACCAATGGAAATACTTTTGAGCCTATTCTGATGTTCTCCCCAGAGAGGAGAACAAAATCCCAGGGTAGGACTTTATGATGTATGCATCAAAACTGACTGTCCACCCTGCCTGGCAGAGAAAGAGCCAGAAGCAGGGATCTACACTGATTCATGGGCAAGTGGCTATTTGGCCAAGGAGTCAGGAACTTGAAAAATGGCATTGGAAGACTGGTTAAAAGGAAGTCTGAGGAAGTTTTAGGGGGTCTCTCAAAATGGGTAGAGTGAGGATATTTGGGTCCCAAATGAATGTTATTTTACTGTAAAAGAGACTTTAAGTAACCAAGTCAGCAATATGGCCAGTCTTGTGAATACCAGTTGGCTGCCTTCCTCATCCATGCTGATACTTGTACAATGGGCTCTTGAATATAGAGGCCCTGGGAACAGGAATGTTGAATTATGTATGGAGTCTAGAAAATGGGCTTCCCTTTACCAAGACTGATCTTGTTACTACTGTTCATGAGTGCCCATCTTCACCAATGTCAGAGGTAACACTGAGCTTCCAAGAGGTGCTCCCAGCACCTGCCAGCCACCCCAAGGCCGATGGATTGAAACTGGACCTCTATCATCATGGATGACCTCTACCCATCATGGATATGGATTGGTCTTCTTTTCCTGTAATATTTCTTTTAGCATCACTATCCATGGACTTAGGGATTGCCTTGATCATTGTCTTAGAACCTCATAAAGTATTGCCTCTGACTAATGAACTTCAAGAATCAGAATTGAAGAAATTATTTCATACCCATAGGAAGATACAATTATGAAATGATTGACAATTTATTTATGTTGCCACTTGTGCGACTGCAGAGCTGTCCCACAGTTATGGTGTACTTTCCGAGTCAGCAACTAATGTATATATAATGCTATTTCTTTTATAGCCAGAATACTTAAAGAACCACAATGTAGAAGCTGTAGTGGCTTCTTCACTATTATTCCTCATGTCCTACTTTGTTTCCAACCCCACAATATTGTGCCCTTAATTTCCAAGGAGGAATACTTCCTCTCGGACACACCAGGACTCTGTTGAATACAAACTGAGGCTTCCCCATCAGTTGCCTTGGGATCTTCATGCCAGCAAATCACTATATTGTCTAGGTAATAATGATTATAAAATGGGTAAAGGGTTGGTATTATACAGTTGGGTGAGGGACTCTGTCTAGAAGCTAAGGGGCTCTCTGGACAAGGTTTAGTACTTTATTGCCCATGGGAAGAATTACTGGAAGGTTAAAGTGAGCCAAGAAAGAAACAATAGTGGTTAAGATATTTCAGGAGTAAAGGTTTTGGTATCTTGACTGATATATAATTACAACTAGCCTCAAGTGTTAGTTGAGGGTAAAGGGAACATGGAAAAATGTGTGGAAGAAGGAGTTGCAAATATCCGAAAACCTCATAAACTGTGTAGAAATTAAGACCGTAATTATCATGCATATTTTTCGATTTTTCTCTTTTTCCTTTCTTCTTTGAGGTTTTCTAGGATTTGAAGGAAGATCTGGAAGATCCGGGTCTGGAAGCAGTGGAAGTAGTGGGTATTAACCTTGAGGAGATTCATTCCTCTTAAAAGTCAACAGTTGCAGGTGAAAACATTGCAATTTATCAGGCAAAGAAAGTCTAATATCATCAGCCAGAGGAGGAGAATTGGTCCTACTAACAACTAGGACTCATTGGGATTTGGTAATTCAACCTAGCTGATTTCATTAAACCTAAACCTAAATATTTCCATTCTCAGGATCCCTTCTTTTTAATTGATGTTTAGAAAGACTGTATTGTAATGTAGAAAACTTTGGAAGCAAATTTAAAAGTTGATTTATAGATATCTTAGCCCCACAGATATAAAAAATAAGATGTTCTTTTAGGTAGTCAAGAAATCTTTTTGCATCTCTGACTGTGCCTTGAGCTAGGAATGTGAATGTCTGAGCTTGTTAATTTTTTCTATTGGCTTTCCAATGTAATCCAAACCACTCTGCAAGCACTCATGCACATAATTTCTAACATAATATTTTACTGCAACAGCCAGTTGGTCTCCTAAAATCTTGCTAGTGAAAGACATCTAATTATAAGCAACAATAGGTGATCATTTAAAGAATGTTTTGTCATTGCATGGTATGGACTACCAGTGTCCTGTATACCAGTGTACAGTGAGGTCATTATTATTGATTCATATCTAATTTATGTACATGTCAATGTCCATAACGTGTTCAAATTATGTGATAGGTTGCTTGGGGTGGGGGACAAAAATGAAAGAAAGAAATGACCTTTAACCTTGAAAATGCTGTGATCCTAATTAGTAGCTAAACTCCAGAGAACAGACAGGATTCTTTGAGCCTCCTCATTCCCTCTTCACTAGATGACCAATGGAACCCTGTTTGTTAAGCTCCTTTATAGAGGAGAGAAACTATTTCTTAAAGTACCAAATATTGACTTCATATTTCTCATAGAAGCAATATTATAAATGGTGCTTTCACTTCCATATTAGCTCCTCAAAGTCTATTTAACCCAAAGGATACTGAAATACACTACTATTTGTATATGAAATATAGTAAATTTATGACAAAATTATTTATAGATTTTAATTGAATAACCAGGAAAACTACCACCCAGATATTGTTTCTGTGGTAAAATAATTTCAAGTCTTAAAAATACCTTACCTTCTCTGCCACTCAGGTATATATGTCCTACCCTGGCATCCATGACTGAAAGGGAATGCTCCTTTCCCAGTCACTTCCCAATAAAAGATTCTTAGGATAAAAGAATCACTCAGTAGTTTGAAGCATATCTGGCAGAAGTGGGAGGCAAAATATGGGCTTTACAGTCAGGCGGGTCAGGAAAACTATGGCCTTTTCATAGCATTACAAGCTTACTGACCACTCCCACCACCTGCCATGGAAGGCCACCAGAAGCAGCATGCACTCCATTTTCTCAAAGATAGAACTCTCTTTTCTTTTTTGGTAATGGGGGTGGGTGAGTTCAAAAAGCCCCATAGGGGCTTAACCACTGAATCATATTCCCAGCCCTTTTTATTTTTTATTTTTTGAGACAGGTCTTGCTACATTGCTAAGAGCCTAAATTGCTGAGGCTGGCTTTGAACTTGCACTCCTCTGCTTCAACCTCCCAAGTCTCTGGGATTTATAGGTCTGTACCACTACACCCAGCTAGAACCCTCTATTCAAGAACACCTTTTCTTTCTTTCGTAATCAGTATTTTACTGAATGCTAAGTGAGAGACACTCAGCAGCAAAGTGTCAAAGCCAAGGTTTGAAGTTAGATTCATCCTACTCGCAGATTCTTTCCTCTATGTTCTTCAGTACTTTCTAGGAAAATACAATCATTTTAAATAGTCTACATATGACATTTTCCATCAATTTATCATGATAAATTGACTTCCTATCCATTTTTTTTTTTTGAGAGCAGTGTCAAACCAGAAGGTACGTTAAAATCACCTGGGCTCTCCTCCACAGCAATTAAATTTGACTTTCTTTGTTTTTTAAAGTTTGCCCTTTTATTCTAATGTACACCCAGGGTTGAGAACCACTCATGTCAAGTAATATAAGGAAAACAGACTTTGGAGTCTCAGGTCTAGGCTTGAAGTCAAAATTCATAATTTGCTGGCTGTCTTGACTTCTAGCAAAGTATTGCTTTGAGAGAGGAGATTATTTGCACCACACAAAAAGTAAGTGAGGTAATATTAAATAGCCTGATTTGACTATTCCATAATGTATACGTATATCAAAACATCATGTTGTACACCATAAATATATAAAATTTTACTTGTCAATTAAAAATAATTTAAAAACATGTACACAGAAAATTCACAAGGGTTACCATATTTGAACATCTTGCATTGTTTCTGGCATATGGTAGAAACACAGTACATGGTAGCAGTAATTCTGGGAGCCTGCCATAGTAGAAAGTAAGTGGATTTGGAGTGGACTATTTCTGGTTTCAAATCCTAGTCCTACTATTTTTGGTCTTTGGTAAATTAAATGTTCCATGCTTTTGTTTACTAATTTGCATAATGATTAGAATACTTCCTATCTTAATAAATTATTGTGCACATTAAATAAAATAATGTTTGTTAAACACATGGCATATTTCCTCTATTGTTTTTAACCTAGTTATGCTAGTAATAATGTCACTAGAATCAGTCATAAGAGATTTCCTATATTTATAAGTGTTCTGTGTTAGCTGTGAAATGTGTAGGTTTTCTGTTTAGTACATTAAATTTATATAATAGCATAGACTCTACTTATTCCATACTATTTTCTACTATCCCATAGAATAAAGCATCAAGATTTGGTGACTGGGTCTGATGAAGGGCTTATGAAGTGAGGGCAAATGGAACCTTTGGGTCCATGAGCTGAAGAGAAATGCAGGCATCTGGAGTCTCCCATCCATGCTATGAGAAGTTGTTGCCTGGACCTGACCTCAAGTGCAGACCAAAGTGGCCCAGAACACAGGGTGAAGCCAGGCTAGACTGTCACCACTGGCCTCATGAAGCAAAGTCTAGAGCAGTCATCAGCTGCTTACGTCTCAGTGCCATCAATGCTGTAGTAGTAGGGGTTTGCAATCAAGATGGAATGTGTCAGCAGTGTTAAAACAAACATCCCTGCTCCATCTTCAGAACAAAATCTATAAATAGTAGATTTGGACATGGCTCACAACAGACCCTTGTATAATTATCTGTCTTCACAGGATGTGCTTGGCACATAGGGCCGAAGAACCTGGAGCAGTGCCTGACATACACAAAGTACTCAATAAGTGTTCCTTGAATTGAACTGACTGGTGTCCTCTGCTTGGAACACTTACTTGACTAGAACTGGATGTTAACATTTATTGGGTCTTACCAAGTGCAGCCTTGTGCTAGGCACTGTATATAGCAATCACCTCATCTACTTGGCTAATTCTTGCTCATCCTTCAAGATCTAGCTCAAATGTCACCTATTCTGTTAAACCGTCTTGATTCTCTTCAGCAGAGTCCCCTGTGTTTTTGCACTGACAGCTCTTTGCTCAGTCTTCAGAAGAGTACTTACCACTTTCTACTTTAACATATCTGTTTACAAGTCTGTCTCCCTGACTGGAATGTGAGGTCATTAGGGGCATCATGTCTTTAATAATCTTTTCTTTGTCAATGGTACTGAGCATAGAACCTGATGAAACTAATTTTTAAAACTCTTAATTTTGCTGACTAAATAATAAGTCACATTTAATTTATTATTAAATTAACTTAGTGACTTATTATTAATAAGTCACATTTAATTTAATTTTTTATTAAAAAAACTATATCCTTTGACACAAAACCAGCTTGCATTTTTATATGACTGAGGAAAGACAATTTTTCTGTGTTCTCTATATATTTGCATATGTCAACTCCACAGACTAGCACCTCAAAGAAAGTGCCTAATAGTAGGTTCCTAGTACTTATCCAGAGTGATACACCTATTTTGGAACCAAAAGGGTGTTCTCAGGATATCTGTTTTACCTGACAACCACCTACTGACAGGTCCAACAGGCTGCAACAAAGAGAAGCATGACAAGGTTTATACATGAACACACACACAGTCATTTTTCACTGAAGTATTATCACCCAAGTCTTAAAACTCAAATACAATTTCTTCTCAACTTACAATGGGGTCCTGATAAACCCATCATAAGTTGAAAATATCATAAGTCAAAAACATATTCAATACATGTAACCTACCAAACATCATAGATTAGCAACATAGAACACTGCTGAATGTTTGTTATTTACCTTTGCAATTGTATACTCACTGGGAATGGTGTCTTGTTGCTGCTGCTACTGCCCAGCATTGCAAAAGAATATCATACTGCATATTGCTAGCCTGTGCTATGGGTTTGATCTTAAATGATCAACAAAAGCTCAAATGCTAAAGGCTTCGTTGTCAGGCTGTAATACTAATGGGAGGTGGTAGGACCATTTGGAGGTAGGGCCTAACGGAAATAAGTTAAGCCATTGGGGACATGACCTTGAAGGAGATATTGGGATGCCAGGCTGAGATGAGCAGCTGGAAACCTGACTCCTAGAGTCTGGGAAAAGTTAAAAATCTGAAATGTTGTTTCTACTGAATGCCTATCATGTTTGTACCACTGTAAACTTAAAATATGTAAGTTGAACATGGTAAGTTGGAGACTACATAAAATGAAGAAACTTGGAGAGTTTTGTGAGGATAAAAGGATAATTAGTCAGAATAGTGACTGATTCATTGTCTAGCTAAAACCAGCTGTAATAGTTGCAGTAGCTGTGTGTTTAGCAGCCCATGCCAAACCACATCCTATACCCTTCCAGCTTTGTGACTCCTTTATTCTAACTTAACAGTGTGGTTCAGGGAGCTTAGTTAGAAAAATTCCTTGACTTCCTTGGTGTTTAACATGAGCAACTGACTCAATTGTGGTGCCATTTACTAAGATGGAGATTGGGTGGGGAGGAGAGAGCTGGTAAAGCAAGAGTTCTGCCTTGACATGTTAAATGGGAATTCCTTCTAACTATCTGAAAGGGATGTAGACTGTTGAATATGAGTTGGGAGCAAAGATCAGCAAATTTTAATATCAAAGGAAGTGTATATACAATGAATATAACTTTTCTTTTTTATAGTTATAAAAGTGATTCTGTTCTAAAATATGTGTTCCCATTTAGCATATTATATTCATCAATATATGTTAGTGTTTAGATTTACCTGGAGATACTGTAATTTATTTAATTAAAATCTCATTGTCAGTCATGTAAAGTGTTTCCAACTTTCAACTTTATAAACCATAGAAATTTCTTTGAGAGTTTGTTTAATTTGATCAGAGAACAAAATCCTAAAAAAATAAAAACAGAATTTCTGGGTCATAGGGCATAGCCTCTTAAAATTTAGAAAGATAGTGACAAATTACCTGGTATAGTGAATAGAAAGTTAAATTTACACTCCAAGTGTATTAGTTAGATTTCTGTCACTATAAAGAAATACCCAAGATAATTAACTTATAAAAAAAAGTTTTTTTTAAGCTCTTGGTTCTGGAGGTTTCAGTCAAAGACCAGGAGGCCCACTGCTTTGGGCCTCTGACAAGGTAGCATAGCACAGGGATAGTGTACGAAAGAGCAAAACTGCACATTTAATGAACCAGGAAGCAGAAGGAAAGAGGAAAAGACTGCAATCCCACAACTCCTTTTGAGGGCATGCCACAATGACTTAAGAATGTTCCAGAAAGCCCCATCTTCCAAAGGTCCACATCATCTTCCTATAGCCATTCTGCAGAACAAGCCTTTAACATGTGAACCTTTAGAGGACCTTCAATAACCAAACTACAGCACCCACCAAGAGGGTCAAATGAGTTATTTTCTTATGATTATCCTAACACTTAAATAAGAAATTGTATTTCAGTGATAATTTAATTTTGTTCTGATTTAATTATAAGTGAGGCTGAACATTTTTTCATAGGCTTATTGAAAATATGTATTTTTTTATCATTTTGCTGTTGGATTGTTAATCTTATTCTTAAGGGTCTGAATTAAAGAAGAAAGTTAGTCTTTTTTCTTGTCCTCAGTGTTTCAATTTTCCTACCCCCACACTGTTAATATTTGTCTTCTAAAGGGACTTCTACTTAAGGTCATGTTTGATTATCTGGCACTATACTTGCTGTAAGCAATTAGAACACAGGATAAAATGTCACATACGACTGCTTTTAGAAATTGGACACTATGCCACAAGACTGTGATCATTAAGTGAAGGAAACAAATAATATAATGAGAATTGTCTTAAAGGCATATTTTGGGTCACAGTTCCAGAAAGGAGAAAATCAAGCAATCTTAAGTCAAGGAAAAAGAGATCAATAATTGGGAAGAATGAAGATACTGGATATTGTGGGACAGAAGGCCAGAGAGGAAGGAGCTGTGCAAAGAAACTCTAGAAGTTTGCACAACAGTACCCTTGAATCTGAAATAGGTTGTAAATGAATAGTGGAAGTCAAAGAACTCCTAAGGCATGTAAGGTAAATACTTCTTTGAGTTCATAATGGGCTCCAAGTTCTGAGAAATCAGAATAGAAAGATTTGATGCATATCCAAGGGCATTAAAAGACCCTAGAAAAGCCATGCATTAGTAATTGGACTAAATAAGTCCTTGAGTAAAGGTTACTGTAGATTCACCCTAGCAAGTTTGAAAGTCAGCCTCCAGAACTGATCTATAGTAACTGCTTAAAGAAGCCAACTTCAACACTCTTTAAAGAAAGCAAGTAAAATTCAGATATTCTGCAACTTAATATTTTAATTCCTACATCTTATAAAAATTGATAGACATATTAATGAGAAAAAATTTGATTTATAATCAGGGGAAAAGTCAATAGTGATACACGAATAAATAAATTATAGATTATGAAATTTTAAGACTTGAAGATAGCCATTATAAATATGCTTAAGAGTATAAAGGAAAACCTGAACATAAGAAAGAAATGGAAAACATTTTTAAAATCATGGATTTTAGTGGGAAGAAATATATCTGAAATGAAAAATTCATTTGATGAGATGAATAGATAATTAGAGACTGTAGGAAAAAAGATCAGTGACCCAAAAGAAATTGCGATGAAAGTTACCAATACTGAAGCACATTCAGAGAAATGAACATAAAAGTGAAGCACAGAGAAAAAGGACTGAAAGAGAATATAAACAGAGATTCTATGACTTGTGAGATAATATGAAATTGTCTGTTTAATATACATGTCATGTCAGTCACAGAAAGCAATAGAGAAAGAAACATGTGAAATAAATAACGGTTGAAAATCTTTTCCAAATTTGATGAAAACTATAAACCCTCCAATCCAGAAAACTCAATGAATTTCAAGCAGTATTAACACTACCCCCCAAGAAAACCCCATACCAAGACACATCAAAACCACTGAAAATTATTGATAACAGAACATCTTAAAATAGTCATAAAGTTACACTACACACAGAAATAATAACAATTATGTTGATTTCTTCTTATAAACAATGCAATTTGAAGGATAATGAAATGACATCATTAAAGTGCTTAAAGAAAAATATTGCAATACAAAATTCTATAGCCAATGAATATCCCTCAGAAATAAAAGTGAAAAAATACAAAATAAAATGTCTTTTTCAGACAAATGAAAGCTGAGAGAATTTTTTTCACCAGGAGTCCTGAAGTGGGGTTGAGGATGTAGCTCAATGGTAGAACACCTTCCTAGCATGTACAAAATCCTAGGTTTGAATTCCAGCACTACAAAAATAAAATTATGAAGTCAAAGAAATGTTAAAGGATTTTTTTTAAGGTTTAGGGAAAATGTTATCAGGCGCTTCTGTCTTAAACTGTGATTTTCAACGCAGGACTGTTTGCCCCCTAGGAAATATTTGGCAATGTTTGGAGACATTTTTGGTTAACATTACTTGGCAGAGAGTTCTTACTGATGTTTAATCAGTTGAGCCAGAAATGTTGCTAAACATCTTACATTGCATAGGATTACTCCCCACAACAAAGAATTATCACACAACGTGTGGGAAAGGAGAAATGCAAATATTGTTTTAAAATTTCCCATTACACATGAAGCAGTAAAATATCACTTGAAAGTAGACTATTAAAAGCAAAAGTTGTATATTCAGTCCTAGAAGTCAATACTGCTGGTTGAGAAATACTGATGTACATAAGAAAATGAAGAGCACTGAAAATTATAAACATATATGATTTGCAATAGAAAATTATATGTTTAAGGCAAAAATAATAACAATGTATTATGAGATTTATAACAGTGTAGAGGTAAAATATGTGGCAACCATCACCCAAAGTGTGGGAAAGGAGAAATGAAAATATAAGTTTTATATTATACATGAAGCAGGAAAATATCACTTGAAGGTAGACTATGATAAGTTAAAGTTGCATATTAGAACAACCACTACCTAAGTAAAACCATCAAGCATAGTGAATAAATCAACAGTAGAGATAAACACTATAATATGTCCAATCTGAAGAGAAGATACAAGAAGAAAAAATGAACAAAGAACAAATGGGATGAATATAAAAAAATAGCAAAATATTAGACTTAAATCACACTAATAATTACAATGAATATAAATAGTTGGAACATTTCAATTAAAAGTCAGAAGTTGCAAGACTGAATAGAAAAGCAAGACCAAACTTTATGTGGTCTACATAATATCCATTTTTAGGTTGAAAGCAATGAATGGATAAGGATATGACATATAAAACACTAATTCTAATAAAGCTGGAGTGGATATATTAATGCTAGACAATGTAGATTTCAGGACAGAGGAATATTACCAGAGATATAGAGTGAGGTTTCATAACAATGAGTTTAATTAATTATGAAAGTATAGCAATTAAAGGTGTACATTTATATACAGAGCTTCAAAATACAAAGTATCAAAATTAATAAATCAAAAACTGACAGAACCATAAAGGGAGAGTCAAATACATCAATTTGTTGGAAACTTCAAAGTTCCTCTTTTGTTAACACAGTAAGTTGACAGAAAGCAAAGAAGGATTTATAGAACTTAAACCTAAGGGACTTCATTGATTTCTAAAGATGTAAACCTGCATTCACAATGGAATACAAATTCTTTATAAGTGCTCATGGAACACTCATGAGCACTTACATATTCCATCATAATCAAAGGGTAAATAAAAACCTTCTAAGTAGGAACTAAAAGAATTCATGACTACTAAGCCAATATTATAGAAAAATGCTTAATGAAATACTATACACAATAGAAGTTAAAAACACTCCCCAGAACTTACAAATAGACAAATATCATTTGAAGAGTAGCTAAGCAAAGGAGAAATAGGACCAAATTAAGCATTAAAAATAAATCAAAATTGCAGGAATTAATAAAAATATCTCCATAATAACACTGAATGTAAATGGTCTCAGCTCTCTGATTAATATAGGGTCTGACAGAATGGATTAAATAACAAGACCCAACTATATGTTCTTTGCAGGACTCACCTCACAGGAAAAGAGCCACAGACTAAAAGTAAAAGAATGGAAATTGATATGCCATGCAAATTAAGCCCCCAAACAAGCAGGAGTAGCTACTCTCATGTCCAATAAAGAAGACTTAAATTAATCAGAAGAGGCAAAGAAAGTCACATCATACTGGTAAAGGTAAAAATACAATAAGAAGATATAATGATAGTAACTATTTATGCCCCAAATGTTGGTGCACCTAATTACATAAAACAGATGCTTGGAAAAAATAAGAGACCCATTATAGCCAAAGCAATCCTTAGTAGAAAAAGTGAAGCAGGAGGTATCACAATACCAGACCTTAAACTCTATTACAGAGCAACAGTAACAAAAATGGCATGGTATTGGCACCAAAGCCAGCAGGTAGACCAATGATACAGAATAGAAGACACAGAGACAAACTCACATAAATACAGTTATCTCATACTAGACAAAGATGCCAAAAACATACAATGAAGAAAAGATAGCCTCTTCAACAAATGGTGCTGGGAAAACTGGAAATCCATATGCAGTAAAATGAAATTAAACCCCATCTCTCACCCTGCACAAAACTCAACTCAAAATGGATCAAGGACCTAGGAATTAGACCAGAGACCCTGCACCAAATAGAAGAAAATAGACCCAAATCTTCATCATGTTGACTTACAACCTGACTTCCTTAACAAGACTCAGAAAGTGCAAGAAATAGGGCTGGGGATATAGCTCAGTTGATAGAGTGCCTGCCTCACAAGCACAAGGCCCTGGGTTCAATCCCCAGCACCACAAAGAAAGTGCAAGAAATACAATCAAGAATGAATAAATGTGATGGATTTAAACTAAAAAGCTATTTCTGAGCAAAGGAAAGGAAACAATCAATAACATGAAGAGAGAACCTACAGATTGGGAGAAAATCTTTACCACAGGCACTTCAGATAGAGCACTAATCTATAGAATTTGTAAAGAACTCAAAAAACTTAACACCAAAAATACAAATAACCCAATCAATAAATGGGAACAGACACTTTACAGAAGATAAACAATCAGTCAACAAACATATGAAAAAATGTTCAACATCTCTAGTAATTAGAAATCAAAACTACCCTAAGATTTCATCTCACTCCAAGTAGAATGGCAATTATCAAGAATACAAGCAATAATAAATGTTGTCAAGGATGGGGGGAAAAGGTACACTCACATTGCCGGTAGGACTGCAAATTGGTGCAACCACTCTGAAAAGCAGTATGGAGATTCCTCAGAAAACTTGGAATGGACCCACCATTTGACCCAGTCATCTCACTCCTTGGTCTATACCCAAAGGACTTAAAATCAGCATACTACAGTGACACAGCCATATCAATGTTTATAGCAGCTCAATTCACAACAGCTAAATTGTGGAACCAACCTAGATTCCCTTCAATAGATGAATGGATAAAGAAACTGTAGTGTATATACACAACAGAATATTACTCAGCCTTAAAGAAGAATAAAATATGGCATTTGCAGGTAAATGGATGGAGCTGGAGAATATCATGCTAAGTGAGACAGCCAATCCCCAAAACTCAAAGCCAAATGTTTCTCTGATAAGTGGATGCTGATACATAATGGGGGTGGGGGTGGGGAGGGAAGAATGAAGGAACTTTGGATTGTGCAGAGGGGAATGAGGGGAGGGGAGGGTGTAGGGGGTAGGAAAGATGGTGAAATGAGACAGACATTATTACCCTATACACATGTATGACTGCACAAATGGTGTTACTACATTGTGTACAACCAGAGAAATGAAAAGTTGGACTACATTTGTGTACAAAGAATTGAAAAAAATAAAAGATGCTATCAGACCTAAAGACTCAGACCACAATCCAATAATATTGGATAATTTCAACTCTCACTGTTAGACCATTCAGACATAAACTCAGTAAAGACTCTTCAGACCTAAAAAATATTTTAATTTGAATGGAATTAATAGACATCTACAAAATATTTCATCTCACAATAGCCAAATTCACCTTTTTCTCAGCTGATCATGGAAACTTCTCCAAAAAAGACTATATTTCAGGCCACAAAACAAATCTAGTAAATACAAAAAATAGTAATTCCTTGCATCTTATCTGATCATAATGGAATGAAATTATAAATCAACATTGAAAAAATCCTACAGAAACTATATAAACACATGAAAATAACAATAAACTTGAACAATAAATTTGAATTATGAATGGGTAATAGAAGAAATCAGGGGAACAATTTAACAACTCTTAGAATCAACTAAGAATAATGATACAACATACCAGAACCTCTGGATACTATGAAAGCAGTTCCAAGAGGAAAAATTTCTGAACATCCATATAAGATGTCAGAAAGATCTCAAATAAACAACTCAATGATGCATCCCAAGGCCCTTGAAAAATGAGAACAAAGCAATTTCACAAATAGCAGAAAAAAGGAAATAATCACAACTGAAATTAATGAAAGAGAATTAAAAAATATCATAAATGAAATGAAGAGTTGGTTCTTTGAAAAGATAAACAGATTGATAAGCCCTTAGCTAAATGAGAGAGAGAGAGAGAGAGAGAGAGAGAGAGAGAGAGAGAGAGAGAAAAGACCCAAATTAAAATAGGAGAAATCATCACAGATATCATGGAAATTTTGAAGATCATTAAGGACTATTTTGAAAAATGATATTCTAATAAATTGGAAAATCTAGAATAAATAGGAACATTTCTAAACATATATGACCTGCCAAAATTGAATCGAGTTGAGAGAAAACCTAAATAGACCACTAACTAGAAACAAGAAAGAAGCAAGTAATAAAAAGCCTTCCAAAAATGAAAGCTGAGGACCATATGGATTCTCAACTGAATTCTACCAGACCTTTAAAGAAGAACTAATCCCAATATTCCACAAACTATTGCATGAAATAGAAGGGAGTAGGACACTTTCAAATTTATTCTATCACCCTCATACTGAAGCCAGATAAAGACATATCAAGGAAAGAACATGTCTTGATGAACAAAATACTAGCAAATCATATTCAACAACATATTAAGATTATGCATGACCAATTTGCTTTTTTTTTTTTTTTTGGTACTGGGGACTGAACACAGGGGCACTCCACCATTGAGTCACATCCCCAGCCCTATTTTGTATTTTATTTAGAGACAGGGTCTCACTGAGTTGCTTAGGGCCTCGCTAGGTTGCTGAGGCTGACTTTGAAATCGCAATCCTCCTGCCTCAGTCTCCCAAGTGCTGGGATTACAGGCATGTACCACAGCTCCTGGCCCAATTTGGTTTTATTTCAGGGTTACAAGGATGATTTAACACATATAAATCAATAAATGTAATTCACCACCTCAATAGAATTAAGGACAAAAAGCACATAGTCATATCAATAGATGCAGAGAAAGCCTTCAACAAAATTCATCATCCATTCATGATAAAAATACTGAAGAAGCTTAGGATAGAAAGAACTTACCTTCACATCATAAATACTATACATGACAAACCCAAAGTCAACATCACAGCAAGTGGGGAAAAGCTGAAAGCATTTCCTTTAAAATCCAGAATGAGACAAGGATATCTACACTCATCATTCCTATTCAGTATGGTACTAGAAATTCTAGTCAGAGCAATTAGTTAATAGAAGGAGATAAAAGATTAAAAATAGGATAGGAAGAAGTCAAATTATCACTGTTTGCAGATGATACAATCCTATACTTGTAAGATTCAAAAAGTTCCACCAGAAGATTGTAGAGCTAATAAACTAAGTAGCAGGATAAAAATTAATATACAAAAATCAATAGTTTTCCTATACTCTAACAATGCATCTGCTGAGAAAGAATTCAGGAAAATGAATTCATCACATCCTCCAAAAAAGAAAAAAAAAACTTAGGAATAAATCTAACCAAGTTGGTAAAAGACTTGTACAATGAAAACTATAGAATACTGAAGGAAGAAACTAAAGAAGATACAAGAAGATGGAAAGACTCCCATGTTCATGGACAGGAAGAATTAATATTGTTAAAATGGCCATACCACCAAAAGTAATATACAGATTCAATGCAATCCCCATCAAAATACCAATGACATTCCTCACTGAACAATAAAACATTCCTAAAATTCATTTAGAGAATAAAAAACCTAGAATAGCCAAAACAATTCTAAGCAATGCTGGAGGCATCACAATACCTGACTTCAAATTATTCTACAGAGATATAGTAACAAAAACTGCATGGTAGGCATAAAAACACATACAGACTAATGGAACAGAATTTAAGACACAGAGACAAACCCACATAAATACCAGTCATCTGATCTTTTACAAAGGTGACAAAAACATACATTGGAGAAAAGATAGTCTTTTTAGGGGAGAGGGTTCTTACCTTTTTAACAAATGATGCTGGGGAACTGGTTACCCATAGGTAGACTAATGAAGCAACATGCTTATCTTTCACCCTGCACAAACATCAATTCAAAATGGATCAAAGTCCTAGGAATTAAAACAAAAACTATGTAATTCCTAGCAGAAAATATAGGGTTAACACTCCAACATATAGGCACAGTTAGTGACTTTCTCAATGGAACTTTTAAAGCTCAGGAAATAATAGTAAGAATTAATAAATTGGATGACATCAAATTAAAAAGCTTCTGAACACAAGATCATTAAGAATGTGAAAAATGAACCTAGGGAGAAAATCTTTGCTAGCCTCTCTTCTGACAAAGTATTACTAGTCAGAATATATAAAGA
Source organism: Glaucomys volans (assembly GCA_020662805.1). NCBI lineage: Eukaryota > Metazoa > Chordata > Mammalia > Rodentia > Sciuridae > Glaucomys > Glaucomys volans. Next base: position 315,423 of record JAJEJO010000634.1, read on the forward strand.
ACTAAAAAAATTATCACCAAAAATAAACAAGTATATAACCCAATTAATAAATAGGAAAGTGAACTAAACTGACAATTCTCAAAAAGAAGAAATACAAATGGTCAATAAATGTATGAAAAAAAGTTCAATATTTTTAGCAATTAGGGAAATGAAACCCAAAATTATACTGATTCATTCTACTATCTCGGACATAACTTTCCTGAGTTCATATATGAATACACCTCCAGGGAAACTCCACATCATGTACAACTACAAGATTTGGATCCTAATTAGAATAAGTTATACTCCTTCTATGTATAATATATCAAGATACACTCAAACATCATGTATATCTAAAAAGAACAAATAAAAAATGTAAAAATAAAGGAAAAAAAAATCTATACTGAGATTTCATCCCACTCCAGTTAGAAAGGCAGTTATCGAGAACACAAA
>JAJEJO010000634.1:316254-343547 GCA_020662805.1 Glaucomys volans
GAACTGATATTTATCAAATTATATTGTTATACCATGTGCATGCACAAATATATAACAAATCCCACAAATATGTATAATTATAATGCACCAATAAAATATAGAAAAATTTAAGTTTAAAAAATATACACCACATGCTGGACCATAAAACTAATATTAGTAAATGCAGAAGGACTGAAACAATACAGTGTTTTCTTTGATTACAACAGAAATAAATTAGAAACCAGTAACACAAATATATCTGGAAAATACTCATATTGAAATGTTAGGAAATATATGTTTAGTTCCAAATTGTTTCTTTGACATAATCCTAAGTAGATCATAGGTCAAAGAAATTAAAAAATCAGAAAATGTTGTGTATGGTGCATTACTTTCTTTGGGGTTTTCTTTGCTATGCTGAAATTTAAAAATTTAGGCACATTTATCATGCTACAATTTAAAAGATTGACAAATGTGCCTAGGATAATGTTAATTTATTTTCTTTTTGGTACCAAGGTTTGAACACAGGGTTACTTAACCACTGAGACACATCCCCAGCCCTTTTTATTTTTTTACTTTGAGACAGGGTCTCACTAAATTGCTCAGGACCTAAGTTGATGAGGCTGGCTTTGAACTTCTGGTCCTCCTGCCTCAGCTTCCCGAGCCTCTGGGATTACAGGTGCCCAGTGATAATGTTAAATTTTATCATGGCAAAAAATCCCAAACAAATTGAAGTTCATATACAAGCTTAGAATGCCTGATACTCCAAAATTTAAATAATCATCCATGATAACCACTCATTTATTCTCATAGGGGTTCATTTTTTGAGATTTAAATTTTGATAAATATTAAATAGTCCCTGCCTTCATGGAACCTACAGTTCAGGGGCTATATTTTAATCCTGGTCTTATGTAAAATGACACATTTATCATTCTTTAGTTTTTTAAAAACATGATTGGGTCTATTTTTCACTTTTTTCTCTTCCTTTTTATTGTTCTGTCAATTCCATGCTATTTTTAATTACTACACCTTAAAGTGTTTTCATATCCATTTATTCTAGTTTCTTCTCACTTGTTTATCAAAATTTACCTAGCTATCCTGAAGTATTTGTCATATTTGAAGACCTACAAATATTTTAGTTACAGATTATATTGCATTTCTAGACTAAAGAGAATGGCATTTATACAAGAGTCTTCCTATTCAAGAAAATAATATATCTTTTATGTTATTTGAGTTTTAATATTTTCTTCATATGGAGCAGTGGTTCTTTATCCAGGTTGTCCATTATAATCACTTGTGTTGTTTTAAAAAATACAGATGTCCAAGTCTCATTACTAAATATTTAATTGACCTGGTGTGAAGCACAGACATTGCGTATTTATTGAGAGCTTAACCTCAGTCAGGGTTAAGAACTTCTAATACAGGGTCTGCATACTTCTAGATGAGTTCTGCTTGGTGCTTTTATTTGGTTTGGTTTAGATTTGTATAATTTTGGAATGGCTCTTTTGTTCATTGTATTTCTAATTATTTACTTTTTACATAAAGAGAATCTATAATTTCAGAGGGTAATATGCCACTTTGCTGGATTTGTTTCATATACTTTTTTCCAGTTGATTCTTTATATATTTTTGCAGGGATTAAAATTATATCATTGGCAAAACCAATAATTTTCCTTTTTCTTGTCTTAAGAGGCATAATTTATGCCTCTTATTCCACTATTTATCTCTTAGTGCATTAGCCAATACTTTCATAAAAATAAATAATAGTTTTATTGAGGTTATATTGACATTTTTATTTTAATGGGAATATCTATAGTGTTCTATCAGTAAGCATAATATTGGTTTATTACTTCAAGAAAATATCCATCTACTTGTATTTTACTGATGGTTTTTTCAAATAAGAAATGGTACTAACTAAAGCTCCTATCTAAATTATGTCAAGTGTTTTATAGGAATCCATTAAGATGATATTGTCTTTCCTTCTCCTTTTACCTGTTAATAAGTTGAAATATATTACTTGATTTTAGATACTGACCCGTGTTTGTACTACTGGAATGACTAGACTTTCTTTTTATTTGATACTTTTAATGTATTTAAGGTCAATATTCTTTTCTTGCTTTTATTGCCAGGTTTTTAGCATTATTATTAGGGTATCTGATTTTTTGTGAGATTTCTGTATTATCTTTAGTCTTTAATTTATTTTAATTCTACAACAGTGACTTTTGGAGCACCTTGTGACCTGTAGTAAGAAATGCAACTTCAAAAGGAGACTTGATATAGACACTCATACAAAAATTTCACAGAATACCTGCCCTTTGAGTTTGCACTCTATTACTGTATTCTATTTCAGTAACAAAATGCTATTCTCAAAACACTATTTTGAAAAACAATGTTCTACCTTACCTATTCTTTGAGGATTTGGAAAATTCATCTCTAGAGCTGCACTTTTTCTTCTTTCTTTCATGGTTGTCTTTTCTAGAAAATCTGTATGTCCTAATTTCACACAGTTTTTCAAACTTATTAACATAATATTTTTGTCATATCTATCTTAATGATTTAGTTCTCTCCAATTATAAATATTTTCTCTCTTCTTCCCAATTGAAAATATTTGCTCTTTCTTTACATTGATTAATTAAACCAGTGACTTTTTCCCCCCTCTTCCAGGAAACATCATAGATGTATACTGTCAATTCTCTTACTTTGTGATGCAATTATGATTTTATCTTTTTATTTTTCTGCTTTTTTAGGCTTAATTTATAGTTGGCTTTATAATTCTCTAAATTTTTTAGTTAAATAATGTTATTTTCTTACTCTCTTTAGAAATACATGTTCAAAGTTATGGATGTCTGCTAAATACAGTGGTAGTTATGTCCTACAGGTTTTGATTTATAATTTTTTAATTTACATTTTGTATATGCTGTTTTTGTTACTTGTACACAGTCTACAATATCAGTTTTATTTTCTCTTTGTAACAAAGGTTGTTTTAAATAATTTTATATTCCAAGTAGTAGAAGAAATGTTGATCTATGTATTGGTTATTAGTATTTGTTTAAGTGTACTGTCATCAGAGAATGTGGTCTGAATTACATCTAATTTTTGGAATTTACTAAGGGAACTTTTAGAGGCAAATATAAAGTCAAATGTGGTAAAAATTTCATAGGTTTTTAAGACTTATTTTTAGCTATCAAGATATAAAGTTCAATACAAATCTTTTTCATCAAACTCACTGAATTTCTTGTTCAAATACTTTATATCCTTACTAACTTCTATGAAGTGAATTTAAAGTTCACTGTTTTGTTTCCTATAGTTTCTCCTTGTAGTTCTTGTAGTTTAAAAAATTTCTTTTTACTCTGCTTTAAGATTTGTGAAAGAAATACCCTCTGCGTAAACTGTTCCTTTTATCATTATAAAAATTCTCTTCTTGGTCTTGTTTCACACTTTTTGCCTTAAATTTGATCCTGTCTCTAATAGCATGACTTCATTTTCCTTTTTGATAGCATTTGCCTGGCATATATTTTTATACTTTTTATTTCTAGCTTTCTAGGTATTTTGTTTATGTCTCCTTCTTTTTACCATGTATACCCATCCCTCACTTTACAAAATTTCAAAAAATCATAAATTTTTAATATTACAAAGATTGGTAATCCAAATAATATGAATGATTCCAATATTGTTAGGGACTACTGTTATTGTTATTAGATGGTGACACTTCTTTCAATGTTTCATATTTAATAAGATCTTGGAAGAACCAGATATTGTTCTTGGCACTTTACATTATTACCTTAATAAGTCCTCACAACTTGATTGCTATTTCCAATTTGCAGATGAGAAAATAAAAGTTAATAATTTGTCAAAAGTCAGAGAACTTATAAGACACTGTCTGGGGAAAGGTAAATTTATTCATGGGTGGTTTTATGATTCTGTTTCCAGCCTCCATCCATCTTCCACTATCCATTCCTGAGTCTCCCATGTATAGAAATCATTCCAACCACAACCAAGAAACTTTTGGTTTGTCCTTCCATTCCATGGTTTTGTACTTGCTGAAGGGCTATTTTATAACTGTTACCCACCAACATACTTTTGAGGGTAGAGAAATATTTTATGTAAATATATTCAGTACTTACCAACTATCAAATAGTGGGTGTTATTAAGCATTTGATTAAATGAAATTCTACATAAGGAGTCTTTACCATACCATATTTATCAAGAATTTGAATGTCACCTGTTTCTCCTATTAGATTTCTCTTCTGAGTTGGATGGAGAAAAATAAATATTAGATTCATATTTATTTTATTATTATTATTATTATTATTATTATTATTATTATTTTGTGATGCTGGGGATTGAACCCAGGGCATTGTGCTTGTGAGGCAAGCACTCTACCAACTGAGCTATATCCCCAGCCCAGATTCATATATGTTTAAAACAAAGGTAGACAATATTATATCATTTGGGATTTAAATTTATTGTTATGTAAAATGGCCAATATTTAATGCAGATTTTGAGTCTTAGTTATAGTACTGCTCTACTTACAGATTTTATTCAATAAAATCCATGTTACTGAAAAAAAGAGAAGATACGTAAAATAGAATTCAAGGTTTAAACTGAGGCCCTTATGACCTTAGAAAAATTGAGAGCACAAATGATGTAATTCTTATAATTCCCAGCAGGGGCCAGAATGCTCATGTTAAATGTAATTAAATGAAAAAAATTTTTTATTATAATTCAAGGTTATAGTTATTTTAAAACCAATTAGAAAGTCAAAGGTAGAACAATTAATGTTAAAATTACTAGAAAGCACAGACTTTATCAATTTTAAATCTCAAGAATATATGTATATTAAAATAATAAAAAATGAGCTAACAGTGACATTCTATAGCAAAGGACTAACCCCCAGCATCTGAGCAAATGGCATCCAAAGCATAGTCAGTAAGTCAGTAGACACCAGAACCCCTATCCTCTCCCAAAGTAGGTCATTGGGTCTTTCAGTTGCCAACCATAACCATGGACTTAGTCCAGGAACAATAGGCACCACTGTGGCTTTGATTAGGAAATTGAGCATTGGCCTTGTTAATTGTAGAACATTAAAAAAAAAAAAATCTTAACATTAAAGACTACTTGGTGCTTCAAAAATATTTCAATGCAAATTGCCTTTGTAAATGAAATAGACTGTACTTGATTCTAATTTAAGTCATGTAACCTCTTTCTGGACTTAGGCTCTTCATCTGTTTATGAATAGATTAGACATAATTATTTGAAAACCTTTACAGCCTTAAAATTCAAACTGCTTTCCTTAGGAAAGGAAGTGTCACTTTTTTTTCTGTCTCAAATATCTGGCATAGTACCTCTCAAAAGCCAGGTGCTTAATAAGTGCTTAATGAGCAAGTGAATGAATAAATGAACAAGTAAATGTATTTTTAAAGTGTTCTTTCTAGGAATTTGCAAAAGAATTTGGAAACTGAATGCCTCTGAAAGCCAAGCCTTAGTGAATTATGCAAACAATGTTCAGGCAATTTCAAGGAAATAAGAAAACATTTTCTGTGCCCTCCTGGGAAGAACTGAATTCTTCTAAGGCTATCACTATTTCACTGAGTGAAGACAGCAGGGAAAACTGTTAAATGGTTTTAAACTTTAAATTTAAAAATCTAAATCTAAAATAATTTAAAAATTTTAAATTTACAGACACATTCTGTACTAAGTCTATAGGATTCGAAGTTCCTCCAAAACAAGTTGAGCACAGTGGCACATGCCTCTAATCGCAGCTACTCTGGAGGCTGAGGTAGGAGGATGGGCAAGCTTAAGGCCAGCCTCAGCAACTTAGCAAGGCCCTAAGTGACTTAGTGAAACCCTATCTATAAGTAAATAAATAATGAAAACAAAGTTCCCCAAAAATAAAATCCTAAAAATTGCAACCTTAACTCTTGACAATAGTAAGGCCCAAATAGTAAAACTAAAAATATATCTGTCCATCAATCTATATTTTCATATGTTTGTAAATCATGTGGTTATTCTAAAGGAAAGAAAAACATCATAAAAGAAATTGATCATCAGATATAATGAAAATAAACTTTTTATTATATTCAATTTCTCATTTGGAGATTTTGAAATTAAATTTCATTAAATTTGGGAAAGAAAACTGACAGCTTCAGGCAGCAATCTATGCTTTCTTATTCCAGGGAGGTCTACAACAATGCAGAAGTTCATAGACCAATAGTGACGGTGTGACTGTAATAAATTTCAGGACCTAAATAAAGACTGGTATAACTTAGGTGAGGCAATCTGAAACATACCTACATGCTATCGCACTGCAAGAACATTCAACATACAGAAATTTAAAGTCCAGCAAAAATGAATAGGTTTGTGAGTCAGAATTTTTCCATATACAAGCCATGGCCTTAGGGCAACAGCCTTAAATGGCTATACTTATTTGCTATCAATAGAATAAGAACATTATTTGAGTCCAGTATTCAAGCCTGAATAATGCAAAGATTCCTTTTAAAGGAAAAATATTGAGAACTCTCATGAATGCTGTATAAGTCAACCTCTTTGACTTCAGATGACACTTGATGCCAACTTGATTATAGTCAAAAACTCAATTGGGAACACTGAATTTGTAGACACTGGAGGAACTAGAGACACTGAAGAAATACTTAGAGGTAAGGCTATTATTTAGATGACCCAGAAAATGTGCAAAGGTCTAAATTTTATGAAATTATTTAAGGAATTCACAGGTACCCACTGGGGTGGATGGCTAAATAACATATCTTGTGAGAGTATTCTGAAAAATAGGTTGACATCTGGCCCACCTCTGCTGGCTACTCAAAAAACTAAGCCTGCTTGAGTTAAATCTTAAGTTCTGGGTAAAAGTTCCTTCCTGCTGGTCTGAGTATAAGATCAGTATAAAACTTACTACTTTGCAAAAATGAAGAAGGGATAAGGGGAGAAGACTAACACACATGAATGCACATTTCTCCTACTGGGTCAAGGCAAAAGTACTGTAATGAGTTGGTCTTGCTTAAACACATGTACATACCATTGCTCTTTTGAGATGCTTATTCTTCTCTGTGGTTACCTTCCATAGTTTGACCTATATATGAAGTTGTGTTGGGTAAGTGACCTGGTCATCTTAAATAGTGATGCCACAGCCAGCGGAGCAACTTGCTAACATTTTCCCACTTAGAGCCACATGGTGTGCATAGCTATGGATCTAACAGCCATAGATCATTAAATGCAAAGTCTGTACTTATATGCTCAAATGCTCAGTGGAGGTGATAAGAGCAAGAGGACCTATAATATCAAACTAAGTAAGAGGGAGCATTGAGAAATGTATGAACCACAGAGCAAACTAAACACACAGCCAAATCAACTTAGAAAGTCTGTAAGTATGCTAATTTTACCTATTGAAAAATTAAAGAGTTGAAGTTTCTGATATTTAAGGGGATATACAGTCATTCATTGGTTTGATTATTTTAAGCACTATTTAGCTCATCTGATTATATGCCAGATGCCAGACCAAAAAGGACAAAATAATCTATTGCCCTCTGGGAACACAAAGTCTACTTGGGGGACAGAGAGGTGAAAATGGGAGGACAAATAAGGGAAACACAACACAAACATGAGAGAACTATAATAATAACAGAGAGAGAACAATTGATAAAATTTAACACTGTCTTTGGTGTTATCATTTTTCAATGAAAAAATGAGGGAAAAAAATGAAGAAGCCAAGTTAAAACATTTTTATTTTCCATATTTCATATCAGTAAAAAGTAGACAGGAGCTCCCACTTTGGGAAGGTGGTAGGGGAAAACTGCATTTTGAATGACAATGAAATACAACCACTTTGTTAATGAAGACAATATTAGGAGGCACTGCCATAATATGAATAGTAACACCTCAAGACTGACCTGAAGACCAACCGCAAGAAATCCCTAGGGCCTTCATACAGATTTCAGTCTATAACCAAGAGCTGACAAATGTTCTCTAGATTGCTGACAAGTTTGTACTTGGTAACTATAACACAATAATATTTATATTCCTGCTCTTGGAAACAATTTTATAGTATTAAATAAATACAAAGTGTTTAAAATTACTGTATTTGATGTCTTATTAAAAGCAAAACCAAAGATATTGGGAGGAGAGGGTTTCAATACAGGATGGAAATAATCAATTGCAATAAAGTAAAACTTGCTACTTTGGGGCTGTGGCTCTCAAAATGTAGTCTAGAAATCCCTGGGGGTGTTTCTCAAGGCTTTTGCAGAGAGTCTGTGAAGTGAGAACTATTTTCATAATAATTCTAAGATTACTTTTACCTTTCATTTTCATTCTTTCTTATGTGTCAGATGGAGTTTTCCAGAGATTCCGTGATACACTCTGTCATCAAAGAGAATATATGTTTGTATATGCCTATAAACTAAAATTTCTTAGTTTTAATTTATTATGTTAAATAGTAATAGATATGACTCACAAATAGAAGATTTGGGGGATCCTAAATAATTTTTTTTTTTTTGGAACCAGGGATTGAACTTGGGGACACTCACCACTGAGCCACATCCCCAGCCCTATTTTGTATTTTATTTAGAGACAGGGTCTCACTGAGTTGCTTAGGGCCTCGCTAAATTGCTGAGGCTGGCTTTGAACTCGCGATCCTCCTGACTCAGCCTCCCAAGTCGCTTGGATTACAGGTGTGCGCCACCACACCTGGCCCTAAATATAGGGTAAGGCCCTGGGATCAAAAAGTTTAAGGATTACTGCCTTAGGGGATAAACCTCAATTGAAAAGGATATACTCAATCCTATTTCCTCATAATTTATTTGAAGACACTAGACTATGGGCTTTATGAAGACCTGATTGAGTCTGGTTCATTGCTTTATCTTCAGAATCTAGCACAGTGCCAGGTATATAGCAGGCATTCATATGTTTCCGGAATAATAAATACATAAATACATATATATTCATAAGTGAAGCCTTTGCTAATTGACTTATTCAAGGTTACATGAAACATCAACACCAAAACCAGAACTGTATTCCAAGTCTACTGTCTTCCATTCCTATGACTCCCATGAGATAGCTTTTGAAGAAGTCTAACCTAAGACAAAGCCAAGAGGCTGATAAACCAACTCTCCCTGTCCACTGGAAGAAATTCTTCTCTCCTCACCTGTCCTACTGTTGCCCTGTCTGGTCTCCTTTGTGAGAGCAGCCCCCAGCATTCCTGGGCTGGGGGGCTGCAGTTACTACCCACTGGAGGAGAATAAACAGTTCATGAAATTGCTTGAGGACTTCTTAATCCATTCAGTACTGTCCTCTGGAGAAGCTGCTTAGATACAATTCTTACTATTCATGGGAAATTCTATAAAGTCATCATCAATCCTGAATTAGCAAATACTCAATCACTGTTCCTAGAGAAAATACAGGGTTAGGAGAGTCTCTGGTCACAACTTTTTCATCAACCAATATTAACTGTATATTCACTAACATTAAACTCACAGTCAACAGCACTAAATTCATTCCTGAACAAAACTTATCTAACACATATATTTTTTTTAATAAGGAAAAATTTTCCTATGATATATCCCAGCATGTAAAATTCTGTGGTAAAATACAGATAACACAGACCTCAGCATTCTGGCCATTTTAAAATTAATAGTTCAGTGGTATTAAGTACATTCATGTTGCTGTGCACCCATCACCACCATTCATCCCCAGAACTTTTTCATCTTCTCAAACTGAAACTGTCTCTATTAAACATTAACTGCACCACCTCAAACCCTGGCAACCACTGTTCTTTCCACTGCAGCCTTCCTGTGCTTAAGAACACTGCACATCACTTCATTACTATGGGGACTATTTTCCAACAACAAAAGCAACAACAACAGCAAAAAGCACAAAAATGGGGGAGAAAAGTGGCACCAAATAGGAAAATGGGCACTTGTACATAGTGTGAGGGCTGAAACAATAAGGCAGACCACTGCCTTGTCTGGCCTCAGCTGGGAACATGTGTGTCAGAAGCCTCATTTATTTTGCTGCTCAGTGAATGTCAATGAATGACTATAAAAGCACCAGGAGTATTGATTTTTTGGAATTTTAGCAAGTAGGCAAATTTCCAAATACGTACCCCATGAGTAGAGAATGGACTCTGTGAAAATGACCACCTTTGTTTGCTTTATTCCAGGTAATAATAATAATGAGCTGAAACATGTCTTCTAATAAATGGCAGCCTTAGAAAATTTTACTTGCTTTGGAGAGATGGACCTTGTGAATTGAGATTGGCAGCTATGGCAGTTTGGTTCACGTGGAGGATAATTTTAAGAATCCTCAAACCCCACTGCACCAAACGTAAGCACACAGATACCAGTTATCGATTGCTTACTGTATGATAGGTGCTATTTTTAGCAATTTGTATGCATTATTAAATTACATCTCCCCAAAGCCCTCTGAGGAAAATAAAGGTAAGAGAAGTTAAGTATTATCTCATCCATTATCACATAGTTAGAAGTGGCTAAACTGAGATTTGAACTTGGGCCTGACTCTAGAGCCTGAGCTATCAACTGCTAGGCAATTCTACACCTGTTTTGTTTTTAAAGGGGTTTATTTTACTGGGAAGTATCCAGAAGCACATGTTACAATGATCATAACATTACGAAGATTTATACATCGAAAAATTTCTAAACAAACAAAACTTCATAAGCCTGATTTAGTACTGTCCCATAACAAAGAGGAATTGAAATCTTCGGGGCATCTGGTTTGTGTCTGGTTTTCCTTAATCTTTAATGATGGGCAAATCCAATGCATTATGTAAGGCCATTTTTTCTCAAGAGATGTAGATGCCTCTTAAGAATTTGATGAAAATGCATTAACTTTTCAGGCTACTGAGTTGCATTTTAGTGCACTGAGGCAGTAAATTGGTATACAGTGTGCAAAAATGGTGGTGACCTAAAAAATGAATATTTGATATGAGCCACTGCATTCTCTTGGGGAAAAACGTAATGGATTAAATCTCTTAGGAGTCCTTAGCTTCCCAAAAAAGGAGTAGGAAGAAGAAATCTTCTGTGGCCTGGAAACATCTTCTGTTCCTTGCTGGCTATGTTTATTTAGCTCTTTAATAGTTCATTTGATTAGATCTTGTGGTTCCCAAAGCAAAGGGTGAGAGTTTGATCCCTATAGAGGCCACTTAAATTTAGAGAACAAAAAGCTCTATTCTCTGCTCCCAGACCTTACCCCAAATCCCTGCCAGGTGTCTGCCCTCTGGTCAAAATGAGAAACTGGCAAAGGGGTGCAAACCTATCACAGTATTGGGAAACAACAAAAGGGCACCCCTCTATTATGGTGCTCTTTCACTTTTATGTGCTCAACAATATTCAGATTCAATTTATAAAAACTAGATATTATGCTTTTTACTTTTACCCCTGGAAATCTGAAACAAACTCTAATAAATGCTGCAATGCCAGTTATAAAATCCATTACCTTCTTATTCTAAATTGAGATTTTTCTATTAGCTAATATTACTGTTTTGGTAATCAACAATGAAGAAACTCTTCTGAGTGATATTAATCTGCATCTTTAGAGTAGGAAATAACATAATAGTAATCAGTCAAAATGAGCATAACTTTCATATTAATAAGACATTAAACTATTTAAAAGTAATTTCATGCACAATATAATACTATTCTAAGAATGATTTTCAATATGTGCTAACAATTTAGTCAGGAAAACCAATTTTTTAGATTATAGATGAAAATCTTTACTAATATCAATCTTTTCTTTTAGTTCAGGTCTTTCTAATTTTTATTTCCTAATTAAATAGTACTAAAAATAATACAATAAATAAAAATCATTTTACTTTAAATACTTGCCTGAATAATATAAACTCATTCTAATTTTTGAGGAAGTAACATTCATATTTTAAATATGAAGTAATAAACTTAAACTTACTAATTTAAATTATAACTTGAGAGTTTTATAAATGTAAGATTTCAGTGTAGTTTATATTATTATTAACATGGACTTTACTTTTTCAAATGTCACATATATCTTTCATTATTTGTGGATTTATTTCTTTTATGAAGTAGTCAAATGAATCAGCTCACCCTTGACTGTAACAAAATACTGCTTGGTGACTTGTGACAGACAGGGTTTTAACCTCTGACAGCGAGATTCATTGTGGAGCAAGAGCCAATCATAGATCCTGACGACACTTGTCTCATCTAAGTTGGAATATAAAAAGCCACTTGGAATACAGTATAAAAGATTCACTGGTGTGGCAATTTGTCTCTCAGACTGTACGTGCATTCAAATTTTGCTTGGGATTGCTGAAAAGCAAAAGAAAAGCAAAAGGAAGAAATAAGAACGAGGAAAAGGATTGTATTGGTTTTAAAATCATGCAAAAGCTGCAAATCTATGTTTGTATTTACCTGTTTATGCTGATTGTTGCTGGTCCAGTGGATCTAAATGAGAACAGTGAGCAAAAAGAAAATGTGGAAAAAGAGGGGCTGTGTAATGCATGTACTTGGAGACAAAACAGTAAATATTCAAGAATAGAAGCCATAAAAATTCAGATTCTCAGTAAACTTCGCCTGGAAACAGCTCCTAACATCAGCAAAGATGCTATAAGACAACTTTTACCCAAAGCTCCTCCACTCCGGGAACTGATTGATCAGTATGATGTCCAGAGAGATGACAGCAGTGATGGTTCTTTGGAAGATGATGATTATCACGCTACGACGGAAACAATCATTACCATGCCTACAGAGTGTAAGTAGTTCTGTTAGTGTATATCATCAGGTCTGCTGACTGTTGTTCTAGTGTTTATGAGAAACAGATCTATTTTCAGGCTCTTTTAACAAGCTGTTGGCTTGTAAGTAGGAGAAAAAAAGAGCTTATTTTTTTCAAGATTTCATGAGAAATATATTGAGACTTAAATCTATTGCATTATTTATTTCTTTATAGAGATAAAAATCTAAAAATTAAAATGCTTGCACAGCATTAATATTATTCAGTTTAATATGGAAATTACAGCATGCTTATACTTTCACTGCTTAATACTCCAAGAGAAGGACTGGGAGATAACACAATGTTAAAAACTTACATGAAATTGTAAATTGTATTTGTTTGTCTAAAATAAGCATTTATAAGCATTAGTCTTTTCACTAATTGCAAGGGAAGAAATTTGCTAGATGTTTAAGCTTATTTGAGCACTGCTGTGCACCTAGAGTGATTTCTGTTATTTAAAAACATCTCTCATAATGTTTTTATGTTCTTCACAAATTAAAATACTTAATTTTGAAAGCTCTTACACCAAAGAGTAAAATAAATTTAAATATTTAATTTAGTAAGGACAACGATAAAGTAAACATAGCCTAGTGATAATTGTGAGCTAATTATCAGAAAATGCCTAGGAAATAAACATTTTAATTGGGTCAGTTGTGACTCACGATGTCCTTGTACCTTGATCATGATACTCTTATTGAGAATACCCAGTCTGCATGTTTCTATGCAGGCATATTGCCTAATAACATTCTAAAATATTTTATTCTTCATGAGAGGGAAGACGATTAACTGTAGTATCAACATTGCTTCTGAAAGATAATATATTTCATACAGTTATTTTTCCAGTCAGTTCAAAAAGAATACTTTCTCCAGGAAGGGAAGACATGCACCTTGACAGAGAAAGCATGACAAGATTTTTGTGCCATGTGTCTGTGATCTTGCCTTAATATGGTACTTTAAGTACTTAATACTTAATACATATACTTTAAACCAGACTGAAACAGTTTCAAATTATTGTTTCCCTTAGTAAGTACCCAGGTTACAATGCAATGAATAATTTTCATCTAAGACTCTGCTATCAAATAGTCCTGGAGTAGCACTGACTTATTTATTCATAATTTTGGAAAACCATAAGAGAAGAAACTGTCAGTGCTTGTGCTAACAGTGACAGGCTAGACCTAAGGACAATACTTTCTAACTTTTGAGATGATTCAAATGTGACAGCTAAATTTTTTGTGCTAATTACCTACTTAATTGTGTTCCTTTGAAAGGCTATTCCAGAGCCAAGTGTAACAGATGTACTAAATTTTCTGCTCATTCCTGAGGCTCAGTAAGTTGCTCAGTGTGTCTTGTCCCCAGGTAATTCAGGCCTGGGGGAAGGGTTCCTTCCTCCAGACTGATTGGTACAGCTGCTCAGTAAGTGTAACTACTCAGATTCCCAAAGAATTCTAAGTGGATGTTCCTCCACAGTGTCTCTTGTTCTCTCTACTCATCATCATTTGAAAATTTCATCCACTGCTCATTCCTTCATAAAAGTTTCCTAGTCTATAGTTCTCTGGAAGGGAGTAACTCCTCATAAACAGCTGAAAATCCATGTATCTTAAAAACTCTAAACAGCTAGCGTAATTATTTTCTTTGACATTTTTCTGACTTATGAATGAAGTTCTACATAGTATTTCATTTTGAAAGACTACCTATGCATACATTATCCCAATGACAAAAAGTAATGTTAATATTGAGGGATTTTGATCATTTTAAAATGGGAACTCATTTCAATAACTTTTTCTTATTCATTTATAGCTGATTTTCTAATGCAAGTGGAAGGAAAACCCAAATGTTGCTTCTTTAAGTTTAGCTCTAAAATACAATACAATAAAGTAATAAAGGCCCAACTGTGGATTTATCTGAGACCTGTCAAGACTCCTACAACAGTGTTTGTGCAAATCCTGAGACTCATCAAACCCATGAAAGACGGTACAAGGTATACTGGAATCCGATCTCTGAAACTTGACATGAACCCAGGCACTGGTATTTGGCAAAGCATTGATGTGAAGACAGTGTTGCAAAATTGGCTCAAACAGCCTGAATCCAACTTAGGCATTGAAATCAAAGCTTTAGATGAGAATGGTCATGATCTTGCTGTAACCTTCCCAGGACCAGGAGAAGATGGGCTGGTAAGAGATAACTGAAAATAACATTCTAACAACTTTGTTATGTTTTTATTCACAATGTGAATGAATAATAGTGGAAAATAACTGTCAATTTCCTATGCTTACAAGCCAGACAAAAGTATCTTACCCCAATGGTAGCCCCTGTACCCAATAAAAGTAGGTGTCCAATTTCATATCCTATGAAACACTCCCTTGCTACTCTTACTTTGCATGAAGATTTTAGAAAACAACCATACCATGGTTTTTAACTTCATAAGGAGATCTTTTGAACTGAGAATGAAATATAAAGGGATCTCATTGACATGATACATGATTATATAAATAAAAATAAGAACTCAAGTTTAATACATACCCAACAAATCAGAGCATTTTTCTCTCATTTATTTTTTCCCAAATGTGTTGAAAAATATTCTTTGCATAAAACAGAAAAAATGAACTTTAACATTATTTTTAAAATGTTTTAATTTATATCAATTTTCTAACTGTATGTGTAGGCTTATATTTTATGAAATATATTAAGGCCCTTCTGACAAATATGTTTAGCACTTGCAGGATACTGGTGCCTGTGTATATTACTTTGTGGAATACCCCTAATAAAATTTCAATTTCCAGGCTACTTAACCTTTGCTACCTAGCTTATTTCTGATCTGCCTTAGCATTCTTGTGCTAGAGTTTACGTTGGGAATGCCAACTAATTTAACATCAGGCCAGGGGTGACAATATCTTATACATTATAAAAATTAATTTAAAAAATTTAGAAACCTAGTATAAACTTAGGGTAATTTTTCTGGTTTATGGAGTCTTGTTGCTTCTGTTTTTAAAATGTACTTAGTGTGACCAAATATTTTTATTTCTCTCTATTGAGATGTACCACAGAAGATTATACTTTGAAACAATAAACACAAATTATCTTTTGAATCTGTAAATGGTCATGGCTGTAATAATTTAATTAGTAAATCAGATCTGCTATAAGTGAAAACATATTGCTTAAAAGACTATACAATTTTCCAAATGATCTATTTTTCTTTATATGTGCTACTTTTAATATTATTGACTCCCAAAATGGTATTACTCTTTTTGACAATCTAAAGTAACAACAACTACCTGTCCATTTTCATTTTTATACAAAATAAAAATGACTATCAATTATTTAGGAAAGTATTCTTTTTATAGGTAGTATTTTAATGACCAAATTGTGATGGGTTTTTATTATAATTAAGCAGGTGGTAAATATGATGTGTTCCTCAGATTTTTCATTTAAAAGTAAATAGAATCTCACATACATTGAAAGATTGGGGCAGCAACAGTGCTGGCAGATTTTATTTAAATATCTGAAGAGAAGTATTTTTCAGAAGGACATCAGCATGTCTTCTTAAAATCTGTCCTTCCCTCTCACAGGGATTCTCTTTTTAATCCAATATACATGCAACTACCTTCAGCACCCTACCTTCCTTTTCCCCGTTATAATCTATACAGTACTCCGAGGTAGCTCTTTTGCTCTGGCTTTGACATCCATGTTTCCCTGAGTAAAGACCTAGGGAACACAGGAAGGATGAGCATACCTATCCCTCCAGGAGTCATCAGATTTATGTAGCCAACAGACAATAACAACCATGAAAGAGGAAACTTCCTCTTTCCTCCCTTCCCTACTCTCCTTTCTTCTCCTCCCTTCCTCTTTTTCTTCTCATAAAGATTTTCAAGGCATCTATTTTGTGCTAGGTAGTCTGATACTCAAATAGGGGAAAACAGAAATTTACAAAATATAGAAGATACTGATCTTGGGAAAATTTTTATTATTGTTCTATTCTTTTGAGCCATAAGAGGAAATACAAGCTTAGTGTAAATTAAAATTCCTTAAAACTGTGCTTTTTAAAAAAATAAATGTGGTATAAACAAAATAATTAGTTTCTTCTAATAATATCTTCTTAAGTTTCATTAAGGTCTATGAATATTATTAATTGTTCTTTCATTTACACACAGAATCCCTTTTTAGAGGTCAAGGTAACAGACACACCAAAAAGATCCAGAAGAGATTTTGGGCTTGACTGTGATGAGCACTCAACAGAATCACGATGCTGTCGTTATCCTCTAACAGTAGATTTTGAAGCTTTTGGATGGGACTGGATTATTGCACCCAAAAGATATAAGGCAAATTACTGCTCTGGAGAGTGTGAATTTGTATTTTTACAAAAATATCCTCATACTCATCTTGTACACCAAGCAAACCCCCGAGGTTCAGCAGGCCCTTGCTGTACTCCCACAAAGATGTCTCCAATTAATATGCTATATTTTAATGGAAAAGAACAAATAATATATGGGAAAATTCCAGCCATGGTAGTAGACCGCTGTGGGTGCTCATGAGATTTACATTAGGTTCATAACTTCCTAAAACATGGAAGGTCTTCCCCTCAACAATTTTGAAACTGTGAAATTATGTACCACAGGCTATAGGCCTAGAGTATGCTATAGTTACTTAAGCACAAGCTACAGTATATGAACTAAAAGAGAGAATATATGCAATGGTTGGCATTTAACCATCAAAATAAATCATATAATAGGAAGTTTTATGATTTCCAGAGTTGTTGAACTAGAAGGAGATCAAATTACATTTATGTTCATATATATCACAACTACAACATAGGCAAGGAAATGAAAGAAATTCTCCTTGTGTTCTGGTGAGTTGAAGAGTATGCTTTAAAGTCTATTTCTTTACAGTTTCACTTAATATTTTCAGAAAAAAATCTATATATAGTATTGGTAAAATGCAGGATTGTCATATATCATCATTTGAAACATCCTTATACATTTGAATTTATATTGTATGATAGCATACTTGGTAAGAGAAAATTCCACAAAATAGGGATGGTATGCCACATGCAAGTTTCCATTCCTATTATGATTGGAGAGTACATTAATAATCCATACCAATGGTGCTAATACAATAGGCTGAATGACTGATATTAGCAGGTTTATCGAATAAAAAACATTTGGTAAAATCATAAGTTTCTCCTTTCTTCAGGTGCATTTTCAAACACCTCCAAATGGGGAATGGATTTTCTTTAATGAAAGAAAAATCATTTTTCTAGAGGTCAGCTTTCAATTCCACAGCATACTTGGAGAAACTGCATTATCTTAAAAGGCAGCCAAATAGTATTCCTTTTTATCAAAATTTCAAAATTACAGCCTGCCTTTGCAACATTGCAGTTTTTAATGGTAAAATTATGGAAATGATTGATTCTATCAATATTGTATAAAAGACTTTGAAACAATTGCATTTATATAATGTGTATACAATATTGTTTTGTAAATAAGTGTCTCCTTTTTTATTTACTTTGGTATATTTTTACACTAAGGATATTTCAAATTAAGTATTAAGGTACAAAGACATGTCATGTATCACAGAAAAGCAACTGCTTATATTTCAAGGCAAATCAGCAGATAAAATAGTGGTCTTAAAACTCCATATGTTAATGGTTAGATGGTTATATTACAATCATTTTATATTTTTTTACATTATTAACATTCACGTATGGATTCATGATGACTGTATAATGTGAATGTGAAATTCCAATGGTTTACTGTCAATGTATTCAAATCTCAACGTTCCATTATTTTAATACTTATAAATGTTACAAAGCATACCAAAATAATTAAATCCATTATCTGAAAGGATAATACATATCATATCTCAATAAGAACTGTTACTTTTATTTTATAATTTGATAATGAATATATTTCTGCATTTATTTACTTCTGTTTTGTAAACTGGGATTTTCATCAATCAAATTTATTGTACTTATAACTAAATGAAATTATTTCTTACATTGATGTGTAGAAACAACAAATTATATTAACGCGTTTTCACATTTTTGAAAGACGTAACAGTTTTATGTTATAAGGATTAACTGGATTTCTGATTTTCAGTTTATTATTAAAGTCTAATGGTTTCACACAAAAGTTTGTTCAGGAACTTTAGGTCTTCTACTCTTATTTCTTATGAGTGAAATTCCTACTAAATTGGTTCTGATCAAGTTGTTTTACACATACAAAATCAAGGACTAATTATGTCTGTTTCATTTCCCTTTATCTTGACCTGAAAACTATTTATATTTTTTCATAGGTTCAATTTCCAAATGCATTGCATTTGGCAAGGGCATATGGTCCTAGAGTTACAAGTTCTCCTGCAGCCACAGGAACACAGGGAAGCTATATCTTTTTCCTAGCACTTCCAATGATAGTGACACATTTACCTGAGCATTGGGGATACCAATTTTCAAACTGAAGAGCAAAACAGTTACAAAGTACCTGAAAATCTACAAGTATAACATTGCACATAAAGATTTTTGAAGTGATTCTTCAAAAATGGAGAATCCATAAAATTGTTAGGTTATGATTTTGAAATAAATCATCTATAAGTAATATAAAATTAGTGTAATAATTTATATTTGCATAATAGTAGAAACCTAAATTCAAATGCATTATGTACTTGTTTTATCATTCATTCTAATAGAACTTATTAAAAAGATAACACAAAAATTCATTAAAACTATCAAATGATCACTTTTAAAAATCAAACACATGAATGCTACCAATATTATAATGAAGAAATTAAAACACAGGCAATCATATCGAAGTTATGACTTGCCTGACATGTGACAGATGGTGCTGAAATTTTATTTCCATGGTCATTCAATTCCAGCTTACATATTTCAAAACACATCAAAGTAAATTATACTCATTTTGGTCATCCCTGGGTAAGATGTTAAGAAATGCAAAATGGTACTTAATTTAGTTCATTCATATCTAGATGGCATCTTGCAAAGGAAGTCTTCAGAAAATGAGTACATTTACTTTAGATGGCATGCATGGTTAAAAGCAAAATTGCCTTTGTTGCCATTTAAAACACTAGTTATAGGGAATATTTAAATATGTTTCCTATGTCAGTATACCTCAATAAGCAGCATATCCTATGAAGAACAAAAGATGCTTTCAAATGTAAGACTTTGCATGACAGTCTCCAACATCATCCATTTACCTACAAATGCCATAATTTTATTCTTCTTTATGGCTGAGTAATATTCCATTGTGTATATATACCACAGTTTCTTCATCCATTCATCTATTGAAGGGCATCTAGGTTGGTTCCACAATCTAGCTATTGTGAATTGAGTAGCTATGAACACTGATGTGGCTGCATCACTGTAGTATGCTGATTTAGCCAATCCTCAAAATCCAAAGGCCGAATGATCTCTCTGATAAGTGAATGATGATGCATAATGCGGGGTGGAAGGGAGGCAAGAATGAAGGAAGGATAGACTGCATAGAAGGAAGGGAGGGGTGGGGTTAGGGTTGGGGGGTAAGAATAATAACAGAATGAGACGGACATCATTGCCCTGTGTACATGTATGAATGCACAGATGGTGTGACTCTACTTTGTGTACAACCAAACAACAGCTGTACTCCATTTGTGTACAATGAATCTAAATAAATAAATTTTTAAAAAATGTAAGACTTTACCTATGAGGCCTTGCAGTTTATCTGACAGGCATAAAATGTATGTAGAACAATGACAGACAACTTCCTCATAGTATAACTTATAAAGATTTAACAGTTCACATCAGGTTTAACATTACACTACATATTCCTGATACAGAAATATATGGCTTGGCAATGAAAGCAGACATATATGCTTAGTTTTCATTGATCCCAGCTCTAGATTACTGTAAGAAAGAAAGTTTCTAATAGTTCAACACTGTTATTTCTGCTTCATAATAAAGATTATGTCTTAATTAAATACATATGTCATATATTTACTTTCTTTAAAATTGACTTTAATGAACTCTTCTTTTATTAGTTCTATATGCACTACAGGGAAAACACCATTCATTAGTATTAGCTTATAGAAATCTTAAACACAGTCCCAGATTCGGATCCTAAGGAGATCTGTTGGGAGTCTGCCTGAGCAAGGACAAGTTATTTGATTCAATTAATCTTAAAGATACCTTTAAACCAAAAATGTAAAAAAGGCTATCTACTAATTCACCACTTTAATTTGTTTTCCTAACCATTCAAAATTATTCTTTTAAAACTTTTCCTACAAGTAATATGTCAGGTTTTTTTCCTCATAATGTCTTATAAAGGAACTTATTCAGAACAAAATTTGATTACGTGGTTTTGGCCATAGATCCTCTATAAGAGTTTCCCAGATCCGCTCCCACAGACACTAAGAAGCTAAATGTCTCTTGGCTCTATTCCCAGAGAACTCAGAATTTTGGCATTACCTCAACCAGCCAAAACCAAAATACATCAACACAAGAAAGTGCCCATATGATGCCATGAGATCCTCATGATGCTGAGATAGAATTCTGGAAGTGGAAATTAAGCATAAAACCCCAGTTTTTTGAGAACACTAAACTGACTGTGGGAGAAAATCCAAATTGTTAATTGGAAATAATCAGGAGGTCACTAGGCAACCACTTGGCTTCAAGATCCAAGAATATCTTCCTGAAAAGCTGCATACTTCTCAGGCAACTCAAATAATGGAGTGAATTATGTAGCTGTTTGCACTCTAGGTGAAGGATTCTACTGAGGAAACCCAGGTCATGTTGGGCTCTGAGCCAGGCCAGGTGCCAGAGGATAAAAATTATAACCAAGAACAGTGAATGTAATAGTCCCCTGCTACTTGTAGACATGCGTCACCAGTCAGTAAAACTGTCCCAAAGTTTAGAACACAACAGGACCCATGTCTTACAGTAAACAAATTCCTTACAGCTCCAGAGTCAGAATTCCTAGGAAGCTGCATAGGATTGATGAGAACCTAACTATGCATAGACTAGGTTGCATTCCTATGAGTAAAGCATATGGCATGAAGAGGGCCACTCATGGAAGAAACAGTTCTGCAACTGAAGGGCCAGCAAAGCTCCTTCCTTTACTGATAGAGATGTACAGACAATGAACAGTGAGCTCTATGCAGCTTGACCAGAAGTTTGACCAAAGATTCCTGGTCCTAGTCAAAACAAATAACAACAAAACCAGTGTTATTTCAGGACAAAATTTGTTACAGGGGCTGAAATTTGACTATATATACATATATATATGTACATTATACAAAATGCATGTATAATATATATTTATTAGCTCTATATATCTATGTATATAACACATTTATCAATCAATTGATGCAACTTGTATAGTATATTATATTAGTGTGCTTGGCCCTCAATACCTTATTTAACTTGATAATGAATAAATGACTAATAGGATCTTGGATAAGAGACATGAGAAGACACAAGAGAAAACAGGTATTAGCTCTATTTTTAAAATGAGGGCTCAGGAAGACTCAAGATTGAAAACTGGCTAAGACAGGCACATACATGATGTGAGAAATGCAAATACAAATGTACTGGTATAATTTTTCACAGTCATTAACTCAGACACGAAAAAAGATAACTTTAATTGCACAAAACTGACTTCAGCTTTTACCTCAAGCCCTTCTGCTATATCACCATGTATGCTTTTAGGTGCACCATTGGAAACTACTCTAATGATGCTTACATTCTCCCTGTACCTCACTCAGAGAACAATGCACAATATCTGGCATTCTGAAATATCTGAATCTAAAGGAGGAATGTAATGTACATTTACATCCAGCTCCTTATATCCTATGAAGTAGGGCAAAAAAAAAAAAAAAAAAGACCAATGTCTGAAGCCTCTCTCTTCCCAACAAATCCTCTCCCGTGATTTTCTCCTGAGATCTATGTTTGAGAAGATACTGGAATAAGTTCTGATCGACTCAATCTATTTAATCTCTACATTTGATACCTGAGCCTAGACATTTGAACTCAAAAGTTAACTACTCACTACCTTTTTTCTGTTTTGATTTTGATCTGACAAGTACTCCCTGGGAAAATGTAACTTTTTAATTATTCAAAATTTAAATTCTCACTAAAAATAAAAATTTAAATTAAATCCCATCCTTTCACTTACAATGCACTAACTTTTTATTAATATCTAGTGATAGTAAAGGTGATCAAAAAGGATCCTGTAGAAAGGCCCTGATAGGTCCCTTCCAATTTGTAATGTTAAATTAAATTAATATTGGCATGAGGCTGATTCTATACCTTGGTGTTAAAAAACTGAAGTCTATTTTAGGAGTATATCTTGTAACAATTAGGAGTGTATTTTGTAACAATAGCTGGGTATCAGCCAATCACAGAAGTAGAGCTTCAGCCAATCATAGGTTGTCAACTGATCAGATCATGTCCAAATAATGCAAAGGTGAAGCTGTAACTAGTGAAGCTGTTCCTGTACTTCACTTCCATTTTTTGTCTATACATGCTGCCTGCCCACTGTGGAGCTCTCTGAACCTCCTCTGGTTTTGAGGGACACCTGACTGGCAAATTGCTCTTTGCTCACAACTCTGCTTAATATGTCAAAAATTTCTCTTTTAACAGTAACAAGATTCTTAGTGATTCTATGCAATGATTTTACTTCTAAAAACCTACCAGAAGAAACAGATGTGAACATTTATATCTATGTAAAAGCACAATTATTATTTTAAAAATCAGAAGTAATATATTTCAAATGTAGGGAAATGGTTATAATAGATTTAGTAACAGGATATTCAAATTTAAATATACACGGTATGTGTGTATAGAAATATGTACATACATTCTATATGCATATTTATTTAGGATACTTTCAGTTGTACATAACAACAGTTCCAATTTAAATATGACTTAAACAACAGAGAAATGTACTGTCTCCGGTAAGTCCTAATGTAAGACAGCTCTAGGTACAATGTAACCAATAGCTCCATAGTATCCATAAAGATTCTTCTCCCTCTGTCATTCTCAGGGTCTTTGCTTGGCCCTGGGGTTGTCTCTGTAGTTACTAGATGTCTACTGTAGTTACATGACTGTGTCCGTGTATGCTAAAGGAAGGGAGCCAAATTGTGTGTGTGTGTGTGTGTGTGTGTGTGTGTGTGTGATGTGAGTCACAAAGGATATGATTATCTTTAACAGATAATTCAACTTGTATTCTAGGTTGTATTAGAGGTTTTACTAATTTGTATTTCCATTAACAATATATGAGACTACTTACTTTCATCGCTCAGGTTTCTGGCTGACAGGTAAAAAATGGAATCATAATTTAATGGCATTTATTTTATTAATCTTTTCACGTTCATGTTCAAAGATCATATGTATTTCCTTTTCTATTAACTATTTACTTTTATCCTATTCATTCTCATATTTCCATTTGTCTTTTGGTTTTGTGTCTCTTTTTTCATTTTTTTTTTTTTTTTTCAGTGCTGGAGATCAAACTGAGGGCCTAACACATGCTAGGCAAACATTCCACCAATGAGTTACATACCTAGTCTATTTTTTTAATGGGTTTGTGTGTTTTTGCCACATCTAGAAAGGCCTTTTCTACTATGTTTACATTCTGTCATACAGCATATGTGAAGCATTTCTTATTGTTTTAATACTTTCATGGTTTTGCTATTTACTTTTAAATATTTAATTAATCTCAACTCTGTTTTGTCATAAGTATGGTGTAGGAATTCAATTTATTTTTCTGCAGGTGACCATCGTAGCTGTCATCATTTACAATAATATCTTTTCTCTGCTGACTTGAAATGTGGAAGGGTGCCCAATGGATAGTTATTCTAACAACTACATGGATTCATACATACAAAAGGTCATTTACATAGAATTTAGTAAATAAGTTTTACCTAGGGTAAAATTAGGAATCCTCTTGAAATCTAACTACAATCAGTGAAGATGAATGTTAAAACAATAGGATATTTGATGACAACAGGAATTCCCACCAGGCAGAAATGACCAGTTACATCCCTACCCATTCTTATTCATTTGTTCCATCAAAATCTTTTCAGAGCCCTATCAATGTATTTTAATTACTCCTTCAGTGTAGGTGTGGGACATTTAACCCAAAACAACAATCATTTCAGGAGACTGTCCTTCACCTCTACTGAAACCTTTCTCTCATGACTCCAGAGGAAACGCATTACACATACCCTTTCACCAAAAGTCACAAAGCCTTTCCCCAGTCTCTCTGTTAAGCGGTAGTATGTCATTCAGGCTCTCAAAAGAGTAATGCTTTCCTCCAATGTTACCAGAAGAATTGGGAGCAAAAATAATTCAGAATGCCTCGGTACTTTCCCTCTGAAATAACATATCAATTCCTATCTTTGTGCAATCATATTTTACCTTTCACTGAGTACGAGACACTACTGTCTCTGGAGAGAGGAAAGGAACAAAACATATCTTCCCTCAAAGATTCAGTCTAGTGACATCAGAAAGTAAACAGAGAAAACACTTAAATTACATGGGACAAATGTGCCCTGTGGACACTTACCTTGAATGCTGAAACAGGGTGTTATAGGAGAAAGGAAAGTCATCCCAGCCCAACTAGGTGTTCATAGGACTTAAAGGAGGAGGTGGGATTAGCAATGTCTTCAATTATGAATAAAAATTTGATGTGTGAGAAGAAAGAACAAATGGGGAAGAAGAAGGAAGAGGGTATTCCAAAGCAAAACACATACATACACATGCAGGCAGGAAGGAGCCAGGGTGCCTTAGCAGTCCTGCCAGTAATTCTCAAAAGCTGGAGGGATAGGGCCTTGGCAGTAAGTGATGAGCAATGGGTCACAAGTTCAGAGTGACACCCAGGATAAGCCTTGCCTCTCAGTGATGAGAGCCAGTGAAACCTTTTAATGAGAGATAATATGTTGGATGTAATTTTTTAAAAATCTACTTTACTTGAGATGTTTTAACCTTTTTTGTGTCAGTCTCTTGGAACCTGGTGAAGTTCACAAATCACTTCTCAGAATAATGGTTTAAATACATGAGTTTATAAAAGAAGCCAGTAATGTTGAACTATAATTCATCAAAATATCTTAAACATGGGATATAATAAAATCTAGCAAAAATTGGTAATATGTTGAATAATTGCCATAATTTAAAAATAGTGATGAGCATAAATTAGATACCTGAAATAACTGAAATTTTACATTAAATATTTGTGATTTCTGTTGGTGACATGCTCATAGATAATGTGATTTATATGATTTCAAGCCTACATTTTCAGAATGGAAAGACAACAGATTTCAATTAAATATGCATTGTTCTATCTGATTGTTCTATCAGATATGTTCTGTTAGATATGTGAATGATAACACACAATAAGGGTTTGTGTGTGGGGGGGGGAACAGAAGTTCATTGGATTAGACAATGGGAATGAAGGGAAGGGAAGGGGAATGGGAATAGGAAAGACAGTAGAATTAATCAGATATAACTTTCCTATGTTCATATATGTAATACACAACCAGTGAAACTCCACACTATGTATAACCACAAGAATTGGATTCTAATTAGAATAAGTTATACTCCATGTATGTGTAATATGCCCAAATATACTCTATTGTCATGTATATTTATAAAGAACAAATAAAAATAAATTTAAAAAAGCAGGGCTATCAGTATTCATGTTTTTTAATTGGTAGAAATTGAAGCATAGAGAGATAAGAAACTACATTCAGTACACACAGCTAGTGAATAAAATTAAAAAAGTTTGTGTGTAGGTAGAAATAATGGCACAGAATAGAGGACACAGAGACAAACCCACAGAAATACAGGTATCTCATACTTGACAAAGGAGCCAAAAACATGCAATGGAGAAAAGACAGCCTCTTCAACAAATGGTGCTGGGAAAACTGGAAATCCATATGCAGCAAAATGAAACTAAACCCATATCTCTCACCCTGTACAAAACTCAACTCAAAGTGGATCAAGGACTTAGAAATTAGACCAGAGACTCTGCACCTAATAGAAGAGAAAATAGGTCCAAATCTTCATCATGTTGGACTAGGACCAGATTTCCTCAACATGACTCTCAAAGGGCAAGAAATAAAAGCTGGAATCAATGATTGGGATAGAGTCAAACTAAAAAGCTTTTTCTCAGCAAAGGAAACAATCAGCAATGTGAAGAGAGAGCCTTCAGAGTGGGAGAAAATCTTTGCCACACACACTTCAGATAGAGCACTAATTTCCAGAATCTACCAAGTACTCAAAAATCTTTACACCAAGAACACTAATAACCCAATTAATAAATGGGCCAAGGAAATGAACAGACACTTTACAGAGGAAGATCTACAAGCAATCAACAGATTTATGAAAAAATGTTCAACATCACTCGTTATAAGAGAAATGCAAATCAAAACCACCTTAAGATTTCATCTTACCCCAATTAGAATGTCTTTTATCAAGAACACAGGCAACAACAGGTGTTGGCGAGGATGTGGGGAAAAGGGTACACTCTTACATTGCTGGTGGGAGTGCAAATTGGTACAGCCACTCTGGAAAGC
>JAJEJO010000634.1:343647-367856 GCA_020662805.1 Glaucomys volans
TCTACAAGCAATCAACAGATTTATGAAGAAATGTTCAACATCACTCGGTATAAGAGAAATGCAAATCAAAACCACCTTAAGATTTCATCTTACCCCAATTAGAATGTCTTTTATTAAGAACACAGGCAACAACAGGTGTTGGCGAGGATGTGGGGAAAAGGATACACTCATACATTGCTGGTGGGAGTGCAAGTTGGTGCAGCCACTCTAGAAAGCAGTGTGGAGATTCCTTAGAAAACTTGGAATGGATCCACCATTTGACCCTGCTATCCCACTCCTTGGCCTATACCCAAAGGACTTAAAATCAGATTGCTACAGTGATGCAGCCACATCAATGTTCATAGCTGCTCAATTCACAATAGCTAGGTTATGGAATCAACCTAGATGCCCTTCAGTAGATGAATGGATGAAGAAACTGTGGTATATATACACAATGGAATATTACTCAGCCATAAAGAAGAATAAAATTATGGCATTTGTAGGTAAATGGATGATGTTGGAGACTGTTATGCTAAGTGAGATCAGCCAATCCCAAAAATCCAAAGGCCGAACGGTCTCTCTGATAAATGAATGATGGTGCATAATGCAGGGGGGAAGGGTGGCAAGAAGGTAGGAAGGATAGATAGCATGGAGGGAAGGGAGGGGTGGGAGAGGGGTGGGGGGTAAAAATAATAACAGAAATTGTGACAGATACCATTGCCCTGTGTACATGCATGAACGCACAGATGGTGTGACTCTACTTTGTGTACAACCAGTGAAACAATAGCTGTACTCCATTTGTGTTCAATGAATCAATAAGTAAATTAAAAAAAAAAAAGTAGCGGAAAAAAAAAGTGGTACCCCATTTGTGTACAATGAATCAAAATACAGCCTGTAATAATAAAAATAAATAAAAATAAAAGAAAATAAAGTACTGTAATCAAACAGAAAAAAAATAAAATATGGCACATCCAAGGGAAAAAAAAAGAAATTCATAACTGTCCTTTATTTGAGCAATAGCAATAGTGGTAAAAGAATGCCTTAGATGTATATAGGAGATAAAATGAATAGGATAAGGGGAATTAGGAAGAGGGAGGAATCTACCAAAATTCTCAGGTGAAGTGGAGATATTTTTAAAATATTTGCATCCAATTCTTTCCTTCTTGGTAATAATTCCCTTTCTTTCCATATCATTTTTTGATTATTAAGGGTAAACCATTGGACTGAGGTTTATTGTTCCTGGAAAGGGAGAGAATACACTACCTAGAATATTGGAATATGACATGATTTTCTTTATTTGAAGGTGAGAGAAGAGGGGAGTGAGAAAGTGGAAGATCACCTTCAAGCATCCTTGTTCTCTTTTTTGGGTTAAACTCGACTTGATGGAGGTAGGTGGAGTAGAAAATTAAAATGAACTGAGAGAATTAAAGAATACTGGGCTTTGTGCCCTGATTCCTGTGTAGTGTGGAGAGTCAGAAAGCTCTAGGAGAATTCCTCTTCATGGCACAGTCCTATATTTAATATGGTGCCAAAATGATTGAGTGGCAATGAATTAATAGGTGTCATGTAAGAGCCACCAGGTCTCCAAGGGGGGCATAGCTTATTGAAAAGGCTTCTATGTTAGCTGTTTAGACACAGATGATAGAGTAAAAGGATGTCATAAATGGAGGCAATAGTAAGTATAGTCATCAATGGTAGGTACCATCACAATGCTTCCAAAAATTGGGTGAAACTAACAATATATTAGTTGTACCAGTACAGGGCATTCAATCACCAGAAAGTCTGGCTAAATTAAAGCAGAGGCATTAAGAGGAGAGGATAATGTCTTGATTCCAAGCAAAACAAACCATAATAAGAAGCCTATGGTACTAGTTAACCCTTCAGCAATGCCACATAGCTAGGAAAGCCTCTCTGCTCTAAATTCTTCTTAAAAAACCAGAATGGGGGTAGAGGAAGAACTTTTTTGAAGTGAGAAATGCTGTAAGAGAGAGTAATGGTCAAAAAAGCTCTAAAGTTCCTAATTTATTATTAAATGTGGTTAAAAACTAAAATTTACCATTTTAACCATTTGAAATGTACAATTCACTAGTGTTGAACACATTGACATTATTGAACAAAAGATCTCTAGAAAATTTTCACCTTAGTTTTTAATTGTCAAAACAAGCAATTTTGATCACCAAATTCATTAGAGGAAGTATAATTTTAAAAGTAAAATGACATCCATTAAAGAAACAAAGCTTTATATCTTCATGTCCACTTTGGGAATATTATAATTCAACCCCAGCAGATGTGGAATCACCCTATGAATCCTAAGGAAGAAACAATCACCACTCTCTGGAACTTGACTCTGGATCAAGAGCAACATGGATTTCAGCTGAGCTTTTTCTCTCACAAAGCCAACTTTGATATGGTTTTTGTAGTCCTTCTCAACTGTTCTTAACTTTCATGTTACTAGCTGCAAATACTCTATCTTGGCTATGAAACCCAATCTCTAAATACATCCCTGAACATTTAGGACCTGAGTTATCTGCATTCACCCTCTGAAAGTCTCGATACTCCATACATTCAGAGTCCAAGGAAAGGGACATTCCTTCTAAGCTCTGCATTGCACTTTTTTCACATGTTCCTGATTCTGTTCCATAATAACTCAGGGTTATTATGAATCTTATAGTGATGTATAGAGTTTAAATTCTTGGGCATCCTAGTTTCTGAATGGCTATGGCATTTGATACAAATGAATATAACTGTGGAACTGTGTCCATCTTCCAATCTGGGTAACTGTGGCAAAAATTGGACAGTTTTAGAAAGCCAAAGAAAGCAAGTGTGATTATCCAGTGGATATAATCCAAGAATGTCTGCTCCTGTAGGTAGAACCATTTCACTTTTTACTGAAACTTTGCTTCAGGTCAAGGAATCAACATCACCATTATCAATATGCTATTTGGCCTTCTTGGGAAATAAAAGGAGACATCAGAATTTCTTGGTTGATGTTTTATTGTGTTGTGCTGTGAATTCAGACAGTTATAAAATATAAATGTCTTCCTTTACAAATTGCCAAAATTTTGCTTACTAGCATAGAGTAATTCAGATGAGTGCTTACAATTTGCTAAAGAAGGGTATGCACTTGGTCTTCTAGAAAGTTCTCCCAGTAGTTTTAATTCAATCAGTTATGCTTACATGGTATAGTAGATAATAGTAAAGAGCCTCATGGCACTAAAAAAATGGTAGTTGAAAATGAAAGTTGGTAACTATATCTTAATCTATTCTCTGCCGTATCAAAATAAGAACTAAAGTAAAACATCTTGTATTTTCTAGTAAAATTGAAAAATTTAATAGACTTAGATATAGGACCTTGCAAAACTCTGATGCTTAAAAAAATACTGTCAAGAATCTGAAACTGTTGATTTTAATTATTTCACCAGTTTAAAGGATAATATACTAGAATGCCACCATTTATGCTTTCTTTTCAAACTTAGTGGCAATATTTTTTTAAATTTAAAAAGAACATTTTGATTCTTCATATAAGCTTCATTTGTTCAGTAGCAGCTTAATTTAACCAGAAAAATAATCTTCTTGGATCTGCAATCTTGTAAGATACAGGCTGATATAAGCCCTGACTTTCCTAAATCCAAACATGCTGCAATGATTGAGTCAGCTGTACTGTGCCATGGCCCACAGCCACATTGTGATTTTGGGAGCACATAGTTGGCAAGATTGCACTGTGTCTGTCCAAGAGAACTCTAGCCAGGATCTTGCCAGCAGTGAGCCGCAAGATGTCTTGATAGTTGCCTCAGTGAGTCTTACTGCTTTGAGTCATAAAAATAACCAAGCACTTTAGATCAAAGATTTATTAGTAGGAAAAATTTTAAAAACTGGATCATTTTATTAATATGAAATTTTGCATTGAAATTCTCATTGAAATAGGATACTACTTCGGAAAATAATTTGACAATATCTCATAAAAATAAATATGACCATCAGATGACCTAGTTATTCCATGCCTAGGTGTTCACCCAAAAGAAATAAATACATATATCTAAAATAAAATCTGCTTATGAACATTCAGAATTGTCTCAGTCATAATAACCCCAAACAGGAAACAACCTAAATGCTGTCTAAATGTCAAGGGGCTGTTGAATGAATAAATAAAATGGAATGCAACTGAACAATATAAAGGAAACAATCATTGATACATGCAATAACATGAATGACTTTTAACAGCTTTTTGTTAAGTGGAAGATGCAAGACACAAAAAACTACATACTATTAGAATTTACATATGACATTCTGGAAAAAAAAACAATCAGCAACTGTCAGGAGGTAGGGTAGCAAGAGATTACAAAGTGATATGAGGAAGATGCTTGAAAATTCTATTGAGCTGATTGTCCCAACTCTTCTGTCTTAACATGTAAAAAGGGTACATTGAATTTTACATAAATGAGACCTCAAATACATCTATCTTCAAGAAATAATCTGGAGCAGGGACTATGAATTGAGGAATAGATGAAGAAAGACCAGCCATAAGTTGATAATGGTTAAAGTTGTGTGATGACTCAATGGGGATTCACTAAACAACTTTCTCTAAATATGTTTAGACTTTTCCATAATTAAGTTTAGAAATGTTTTATGCTGTAGACTAGTAGGCCTGAGACATTTAGTGCCCTTTATCCATCCTGCCCTGTCTCACTTTCCCCTGGATTCAAGTGAAGAACTTGTGGAACTTCCATACAACTAATCAAAAAATTTTAAAGCCCATTAGCTATTTCTTTCAACATACATATACAAATTGACAATCATCAACCCGTGGTTGACAAAATTATGGTAAGAATTTTTAATTTTAAGTCCATTAGAAGCAAATATTTAGATGTATCTCTAGGTCTTTTAGAGATCATTTAAATAGCTTGGAACAAAACATTGATTTAAAAACAATAAAAATGAAAAGAATAAAGCTTTATTTATTTATTCAATCTACTCAATAAATATCTCTTAATGTTTCTTACATGTTAAGCAAACCATCATATCTTTTGAGTAGTCCACAAATACAACCAGCCACAATACTACTGCTAACTATGTGGAAATAAAAATCAATACTGTCCAGAATAGAAAGGGGATTCAGGTGGGGAGAAATGGCAAGAGGACTAGAAAAGAATTTACAGATACTCTAAACTTAGAAAGATGTATTCGAAGTTTACTTGGGCAGAAGAAAAGGTGTGGAGATAAGACAGCATGACAAAAGATATGAAGGCAGTATATATAGTATGTTTGACAAGTGTCTAGAATAATTACATAAAAATAGCAAAGCAAAACTGAATAGTTCATTTATAATCTGCCAATCTGTTACTATTGTCTACAAACTGCTCTGTTTAAATGCATGTAGCTAATAAATTCATGAATATATCTACAAATAGATAAACTGATCTTGTGTCATGATCACAAGTATGTCCATAACTTTGGTCAGCTCTTCAGCAAAGGCATAATGTTAACCACAAGGCAAAACTGTAGACATACAATTATATTTACTGCCTGAACTATAAAACTGTTTAAACTTCATGCCATCATTGTTTTTGCTACAAAAGGACACAATTAAGATTATTTTCAATCTTTCCTTAGTATTCTGGACGGATTTTTAGAAAGGGAAAATAAATTGCCAGTTTAAAAAAAGACTATATAACCACTAACCAAGGAATAACATTAAGTCAATTTTTAAGCAGCATAATTATGTTTTTGCTAAAGAGTATGGCATTATTAGATGATTATTAACAAAATTATTATATGATTATTACAAGTGATTTTCTCACCCAATTGGCTAGTCTCATTGCTGGCATGGTTGGGGATAAATCCATGAATACAAAGCTATATGTCATCATGGTTATTAAGTGAGAAAATGAATTTTTTTCCTTACTGTATAATACCACTGAGAATCAATTATTTTCAATTTCTCTTTCTTTACCTACTATCAACAATGGAGGGTTGTTTAGAGTTCTTTCATTTCTGACTATTATACAAAATATACAAAATATTTTTGAATAACAAATATTAACTACATTGAAAAACAATTCTTTCAGTAGTATTTAATTATGGATGATGTAAATTCTTACACATTTAAAAGAAAATATTTTAAGGGACTGGGCCTACTTATCACTATGCTTTATATTTTGAGATGAATCAAAAGACAGACAAATATTTCACCAGGAAAAAAGCTCAGATGTTAGAATGAGGGAATCTTCTGTGAAAAATATGCTTGGTCAATTTTAGGAGTAATCTAGTTAAAGGAACAGGACCAAACACACTTTTCTAGTACACAGCATACTTGAACCTATTTTAAAAGGCACATCAGTAGGGGTGAAAAGAGTTCAGGCCAGTTAGTCCTTGGCACCTCAATCAAGATTGCCAGCATAATTATCAATTAATGTTGCAGTGGTTTTAGTAATGCATACACGTGTCAAATAGGAACTATACTGAGTCCACCACTTCAATTTACACACGATCCTGAACACCTGTCAGGTCGTGATGATTTTCAGTCACTACTGACCCAGGATAAATTTTAACAGGTGACAGGCTTTGGATCAAATTACCAATTCCCTGAGGCATCCAGTCCTCCCAATCCTAAGTATTTTTGGCATGATTTATATGTTCTTTAGCTTCCTTTATAATATAATTTAGAATATGTCAATTCTAGTGCAATTCCTGAAATTCCTGTAAATTTACGACTCCTATAAATGGGAAAATATCTACTGTTCTGTCTTTAAGATCTTAACAGAAAACAATGGAACATAAAGGAAAAAAATCACTGCTTGTTTCAAAAGAGTAAGAGAATATTTGAATAATTCAAACCATTGTATTCAATCTTAAATACAATTGCCCATGAGGGTATAAATGTTGGATATTTTAAAACATGCATAAACGAAACATTAAAGAGCTTCTTAAAATACACACTGAAAATCAATATATTGAAATGACATTTAAAATTACAAATTTTATAATTCTAAAACTAATATGAACTTTAGTACTTTCCTAGCATTCCTTCAGAATATAATTTTAAAAAGCTGATAAAGCATGGATTCTACTTACTAAACATAAATCATTATTCCCTCTAGGACAGTGGAAGTCCAGTTATTTGCCAAGCCCTTTTAAACATGTTATCATATGGTAAGGCTCAGCAATGTTGTTACTACTATTCTTTACTGCTCAAGCTCTCCACTTGACTGGTGATTTGTGGCTGTTTGTCTCAGGTGTTGAAGTTAAGTAACTAGCTTCTGAGTTCCTCTTTTCAAATTGAAATTTAGTATTTAATAATTTCCAGCAGTCCTTCACTAATTAAACAGATAAAGTCCTATTATAATTATAATAATTTCTATATTGTCACACGATCAAATGAAAAATAAAGTATTTTAAGAGATTCATGAGGTTTTAAGTAAAATAGTGGATTTTAATATTCCTTTGATACTTTACCTTGCAAATAAAAGCAGGCAATTTTATGTTGGTTCATCAGTTGGCTATAAAGTTTTATCAGCTGGATATCTAAATATCTGAGAAGAGCTGAATTATAAAGATAATATAAACTAATTAATATGGGATTGAGGACCCACCCTTCACATTCAGGTTTTAGTTTGCTTTTCCAGACTCCTGTATGCCACCCTTCCTTCCTCCATGTCTCTTGTTACTATGCTCTAATTCCACTAGAATATTTGTAATTTCCAGCAATCACTGATTATTTCCACATCTTCAAGCCTTTGCTAATGTTGCTCCTTCTGCCTGAAATACCCATCCTTTCCCCTTGCTGACAAAGTTCTCAACTACTTCCTCTTCTGTTCATCAGCAGATAATGATAGCTTTCTACTCAAGGGGGAAAGGGTAGCCATTTCCCCTATTTGAATAAGCCAGAAAATTGAGCTCTTTGATAGACCTTCTCCTTCACCTCTCCAAAGCCACTTCATCACTACATATTATTAATTTGTCTTCTTAAAATCCCAACATGTCTGCTTCTTTTTATTTCCACTATAATTTAGCCAATGAGAGCTACTACTAGTCTTGCCTAGATAACCACAGGTAAGACTGCTTCTCTGTTTTGACTTTTCTCAGTCTCCTAATATATATCCAGAAGGTAACATGGTGCCTCTTTAAAAACTGATATTGGAAAGCTAGGTTCACAAAGCTACACGATGTGGTGAACTGAATGGTAAAGCTGAGATAGTACATCCAAATTTGGCCTATCTATTGGAGGAGGTTGACAGAAAGCTAAAGACTACATGAGGAACTGAAAGTAGCTATGGGTATGCTAAGTAAGTGTGAGATTAAATAAATTACCAAAGCAGAATTGGCCACTTGTCATCTACTTCCATGAATGTCCACAGGAGTTCTCACATGAAGTGGTATGCAAGCACATGTCAAGGGAGACAATATAGTGAAAAGGAGAAAACAAGGACAAAATTTTGATGGAATCTATAGCCGGGATAGAAAAGAGAAACCTGAAAGTTGGGAGTAACAGGAATAGGAGAGCCAAGAAGGAGTGTGTATGTGTGTGTGTATATATATATATATATATATATATATATATATATATATATATATGTATTTATTTGTATTTCAAGACTGAATCACTTTTGAAAGATTCTAGAACACCTAGATAGATTTAAAAATATATATGCCTGGTAAAGCCAGTAATTGTGTATATATCAGGATGGAAAAGTGCTACAAAAATGAGGTGTAAAGACTTTATTAAGGAAACAAGTATGTACAATAATGTAGGCATGAAGTGATTATGCAGTAGAAAAAAACAGTGAACTATATTTAAATATTATTTTATCTGATATATGCATATATTATATGGAAGATTTAGAAGCAGCACTCTCAGGTATGTTATGCTATGAACCTGTTTTTCTGACTGATAAAAGACTCTTTATGAAATAATAAAGATAATAAATAATAATAGAATTTTTTCTAATGTCCATAAAAACAAACAATACAGAACAATATAAAATAGCAAGTAAAAATCAGCTAGAACCTTTGCCATAGAGCCATCTACTGTATCTACTGTTAATATATATATATACACATATGCATTCTCTCTGCACACCAACACACAATTTTTATGTATACAATAGAGATCAATGTACTTTAAGTTACTGCCTGTTTGTACAAATAAAGTTTTATTGAATATAGGCTCACTTGATTATACCTTGTCCCAGGCTATCTTTACACTACAACAAGAGAGTTGAATACTAAGAAACTTTACAATTTGAGCTTTTATTACAAAAGTCTGCCAATCTCTGATTATGTAGAATCATTCTATATGTGCTGTATCATAACCTGTTATTTCACTCAGCAATACAGCATTAATATTTTTTACAGATTTACAGATCCATAAATATACGCATAGATTATTTTAATGGCTGCATGGGATCCCATTATGTAAAAGGGCCAAATTTATTTAGTAACTTTCCTATTGATGGATATTTAGAGTTCTAATTCCATCATATAATCAACACAGCTACAAACATGCATATACATGTTATTACTTGTGATTATCTCTGTACATAAATTTTTAGACAAAATTGTGGTGTTAAAAGATCCATATCATATACATTTGATACATATTTCCAAACTGCTTTCTGGAATGAATTGAAGAGTTTTTTACTTTTCTTAATAGATGATGAAAGTGTTATTTCATTGCTGATTGTGAGAATAAACATGTATTTGGAATCTCTGAAAAAAACGTCCATTGGTTCCATTTCTATATTTGATTCTGAAAGAGGTAAATCACTTTTCATGATTTCTAGCCATTTCTGCTTCTCTGTGAAATAATAATTGCATTATACTTACATAGTAATATTCTTCAGTTACTTTGCCAATTTTCTGTTGAAGCATTTTAAAAATTTTTTTTAGTTGTAGATGGACACAATACCTTTATTTTATTTGTTTATGTGGTGCTGAGGATAGAACTCAGTGCCCCACACATGTGAGGCAAGTGTTCTACCACTGAGCCACAACCGTAGCTCCTGTTGAAGCATTTCTTGAACTGATTTATAAGTTCTCCTTTTATGTTAAATAATTCAACAAATATCAAATTAAGGTGAAATGGAAAATACAGCTGAGAAGAAAACAGGTATTGTTCCTGCCTACAATGACGATCCAGAGAAAAAAGGAACTCCCATTTTGTGTGACTAAGTCCTTCCCAAAATTCAGTGAATTGTTTCATAAGTAATCTCTTAGGAAGAGTAACATTATGAACAAGTCCTATCAATTCACTTGAATATTAATCTAATCATGTAAAAACTAGGTTTGTCTATAAAGCTTGTGCATTAAGAATTCTACTAGCCAGGCTCTGAAAGTTCCTAGGATATGAACACTAGTTTCCCTTGTGATCAAAATAATAATTTCTTCATTTTTCTAGTTCTTATAACCCTCAAACAATAGAAAAAATATAAAGGAAAAGCCACCTAAAATCTTTCACACAAATATTCTTTTATGTTTATTTTTACTTCTTCTAATTTTTGTATATATCTTACACCCAAGCCATATGTAAAGCAATAAGGATAATAAAAGCAATACATAGAAAGGAAAAATAAGGGAAGACAGAAAATAAGGAAAATGTGTGTAGAGATTAGCAAAACAATAAAATAACCATGTTCTCTTCTTGGGATTATGAAAAATGGACAATTAAGAATTGAGTTTCAAGTATGAAATTACATTTTGAAATTCTACAATTCCTGGTCTAACTGTGCCAAATGGAGCAAATAAAAGGCACCCACACATTTAAAATTATGGATTGGGAACAATTATTGTTATGCATGAAAGAATTTCAAGACATTCTAAACATCTTTCACTACCTGCTATAAAACATGAGAATAGCAGGCTTCTATACACTTACAGTTCTTGCAAGCTGTCCAGGGGAAATTGATAATCAAACACCACTGATGACAGATATTTATATCAAATTCACATAACTGTTCCTAATTATAAATATAGATATACATTCCAGGATTATCCACAAGTATGTACTCCTATTAATACTTATTGCAATTACATATGCACATTGAAAGAAGATATGGCCTTCACCTTTTATGCACTACTCAGAAATATTAGAGTATCACCAGCTGCCATAAAGGTCACACTGAATTTTAGGTGCTAATCGTGACAGACTTATGTTCATCACTTAATTTAAACATAAGATGTCATTTAAAAATTTTCCTTCTAATAATTTCTCTTGCTTAAATGAAAACTAAAGTCTACTTAGACTATGTTATACATAGTACTCCATCTATGCAAAACTCGATTGATATATACAGCATATGAAACTTCATAGAGAAATTAGTTAGTTGAAATCCACACTCAAGCTTGATCACCAGTATACAGCTAACACACGATTCTGACTCTATTAAGAGTAGAGCATTGTGCATTCATATCCCAAGCTTGGATTTGGAACATAATGTGGTATGTGGGGGTAGGGTAAGGGTCAGGGGGCAAGAAATATCACCCTTTTAACAAATGGTGTTGGGTATAAAGTTAATGCTAAGGTACATAATCTTTCCAAGGACCAATTTAAGTACTCATATTTTAGGACATGCAGTAAAGCTGCTCTCAAATTCTAATCATGGAATTTTGGACCTGGGTTAGATTGAAGTTTTGATAATTATTTTGAAACTTATCTTGTACTAAATAGTGTATGACTCAAAGAATTCATATTTGCCATTAACCCAACTACTTTTAGAAATACTCACTCTGGTATTAGTATATAGCATTAATGGAAATGAGGTAAGACTAGAAGCAAAACATTTAAGTATGGGACTGTCACCCTGAAAGGGTATTTGGGAGAAAAACCTATTATGTCAGTGATGGATAAGATGTGAGAGCTAAAATGCAAGGAAGTGTCTGAAAAGAATATATTCCCACCTTGAATAACTGAATAGATAGTGATGCCAAGAGTGGAGATTAAAATATACATTAAAAGGAGCAAGATTCACATCTAAGATAATGAATTCCACTTTTGAGATGTTGAATAAGCACTGAGTACAGAATAACCAAGGTTAGACATTAGTTATTTAAAGTGATTATAAATATATTCTGAATTTTTTTTCTTACAAGACAGAACACATATAGATATGGCACATAAACAGTCTAGATTAAAAATAATAAAGGACTGAAATGTTAGGTGTATGTTAGATTAGAACCAGATATCTTAGAATACTATATAGGAGTCATAAGTCTGCGTTGGAGGTTTATATTTGACTCTAGAACCAAACTGAGTGAATCAAGTACTCATTGGGGGTTCCTTAGGACTAGCCTTTGTCATAAGTCTTTTTATGTATGCACTAGTCTTCAATGACATGAATATGTGTCCACAAGCTTTGTTTTAGGATATGAAACCTAGAGATTGTAGTATAGTTTAGCATTATATAGGATTTATGCTCATTTTACAGTTGCAGAGGGTATATATAAATCTGTCTTTATTCCCTTGATTACAATGGAATGTACTGTGCATCTTAAAAAATATATACTAACTCTGCAAATTTTATATTGTTGGTTTCTCAGTCAAAAAAGCTTTTAAGATACCAAGTGCACACAAGAGAAACTACTAGCTTGAGGCTCACATCCCACATTTGCCAGGATCAATCCAGTGACAATAATTCAAGTATCATTACCACAGCATATGAAGGATGCTGCCCACTCATTCTCATTACTCTCCACACATGCCATGTACATTTGCATAACACCAAAAACATTCATTATTGTATCTAGTGCCCCCTGGAGGACATGGCAACAATAGGTATAGATTTATATGTACAAGAAAATTAGTATAAGGAAAAATTGGTATTTTTCCTCATACTTTGATGGAGTTTTGGCAGTTTCTCAGAAAACACATACAAGATGTAATTGTAACTCAATTAGATGTTATACCCTAATTAATGTATCTTTACTTCAAACTATTTAAATATAGATTGAGAAATAAGATACATTACATACAGGATAGTAGATACGTTAATGCTCCGAAAGATCTCTAAGCAGTGTTTCTCTTTCTACAAATTTCTAGTAAGGCAATCATGTTAATATGAAAATGGATTTTTCTATTACAAGAAAAAATACATGTTTTATCATTTTGACTTTTTAAAATTAAAAGAGAATGTTGGTATAAAAAAGGAGGATTTTTCCTCTAAATGATTAATCCCCACAGTGTTACTCAAGTTTTCCTGCCAAAGTATCTCTTAGATAGTGACTATTACTGCAAAGATCACTACATATGCATAAAATTTGTCCAAACCTCATGTTTTATCTTAAATTATCGTGCTAATTTTGTTTTACTCCATAATTTATGTGCTTTCATTTGTTTTAGAATAAATGTTATTCTGTGTTACTATACCACTGTTGAGTAAATTCAGCATTTGGAGAAAAATGTATTATGCTCTGTCCGACCGATCCACCAGTGCTCTCTGACCTCAGATGTTCTTTATCATGAGACGAACTCATTAAGAAAACATGGGATCAACTTTAAAAGTACATTATTGTTTATTTTGCATTTATTATATAGCGTAAGGAAGTAGTGAATATAATGGTTATAATATAAGTATAATATATACTTAAGTATAAGTATAATATATAAGTATAATATATATGTATAATATATAAGTATAATATATATGGTTATAATATAAGTAGTGAATATAATGGTTATATGATAAACATAAATGTAAATCATATATAAATATAAATGAAATGTTAGCCAGGAAATATTTCTGCTCAAATATAAATGAAATACTGGCTTAGAAACATTTCCCCTTTTTGAGTCTTTAGCCAAAGGGAACCACAAGAATTGAGCTAGCATTCTCAGCTGAGATATAATCTCTTCCCCCTTTAAGGTCTCTCCTCTCAGGCACCTGATTTACCCTTTCACTTACCTTAATGAAGCAACATAATAAAATAAAAAGTGTCAGACAAGAAGTCATAAAATAAAGATAAGTGTTGCTCTGCCACTCAGTGTAACTCAACAAACTCCACTTATATCAAAAGAATATTAGAAACAACTATTTGCTAGAAACTACCCTAGCACTTTAATTTGAAAAACAAACCTGAAAAGTAAATATTTCTACTCTATTCATAAACTTCAGAATGGTGTAACAACTCGTTTAACATTATAGCTAGTAAGTGCTAGGATTCACATTTTCATGGTATTTTTCACATATAATATCTGTTCTGCCTCCTGGTTTTTAAAACAAGTCAATATATGTTAAAGTCCATTACTGGATGCAAAAAAACTTATTTTCATTTATTTAGAGAATAAGAAGAACAATTCCAATCAATTAAGGCATGAACTAATGACTGGTTCCTCTGCTCCTAGAATACCTAGGTAAGGAGCATAATTTTCATAATCATTACTGAGAATTTACCTTTCTATAGAACCCAGTCCCATTCTAAAATGTGTTTCACTGAGAATCCATTTGTGACCTTTTGCATACCAGTCATAATCTTGAACAGTGGCTAGTTCTTTCAATTAGGAATTCAATAGGTTTATCCAGGGATAATATCTGTAAAAGATAATAATAAGAGGAAGCAGGACTGGGTGAGGAGAATATCAGATCATCATGTATTTTGGACATGCACATCTGACAGTTTCAGTTAACCCAACAGGCATCTCCTGAACAAATATTGTCCATAATGGAGTGCAGTGTTAAGCAAAAATGGTCAAGCCCTAAGAGTCTGCACAATGCTCAGTCATTGGCTATGACTTCCCATAATATGGTTTCAGTTCAAAAGCTGAGACAATCTGAGGCTATCAGCTAACTGCATTCTTTTTAATTAAATGACAACCCCCCTCCAGCTGCCAGAGTAAGAAATTTTCCTAATTTTTTACTGAGATCAGTATAACTAACACCAACTATATTACTAAAATATTAGGAAACACAACATAGTAATCCCAAGAAACTACAGTAAAATTCTATAGGAAATTACACAAGAATCTAGTAAGGTGACTAGAGGCAATAAAATATACAAAATTAAGAATTTTTTTTTTTCGGTGCTGGGCATTGAACCCAGGGCCTCATGCTTGAGAGTCAGGCACTCTACCAACTGAGTTACATCCCCAGCCCCCAAATTAATAATTTTTAAAAATAGCAATTAAATATCAAGAAATGCAAATAAAAGTATTCCTTTTAATCAGAAATAAAAATATATAAGCTATTTAAAAATCAGTACACTCACACACATATATACATATATGTATACATGCATACACACACACACACACACACACACACACAATGAAGTATTATTCAGCCTTTAAAAGGAAGGAAATCCTGGCACATGATACAAAAAGGATGAACCTTGAGGATATTATGGTAAGGGAAATATGTCAGTCATAAAAGGACGAATACTGTATGATTTTGTGCATGTGAAATACCAAGAGTAGTCAAATTTATAGAGGCAGAAAGAATATTGGCTGATGGGCTAGAAGGAGAGGGGAAAAGGAAGTTAGTATTTATTGGGTAAAGAGTTGCAGTTCAAAATCAAAGGAAGATCAGTAGAGGAAAAAGACCAAGGGGATGGAGGTGATGAGGAGGGGGGAAGTGCTATGGAGTGATCTTGGACAAATTATTTTGTTATAGTGTATGCATGTATGAATACATGACAATGAATCCCATCAATATGTGCAACTATAATACACCTATAAAAGATGTGGAGGAAAAAAATTAAATAAATAAAATTTTCCCAAACCTATGGAATGTGAAAACAAAAATGAGTTTCAGTTCAGAAAGATGAAAAAGTTCTGGAGATGGATGGTGGTAACAGTTGCACAACAGTGTGGATATAATTAATACTATTGAATTGTACACTAAAAATAGTTAAAATCATTTTAGTTGAAGAGTATAGCTCAGAAATCAATCAAAATCTTTATATGACAAATGTGGTGTCTCAATTTTGTAGGAAAAGAATAGTTTATTTGATACATGGTTATTGACTCAATTGGCAAATCAAGTACAAAACAAAAAATAAAAACCATAGATCCTGATGTTACATTACACAAAAACCTAAATTTCAGATTGATTAAATACTTAACAGTAAAAACAAGTGCAGCAAATGCTACAGTTTGGATCTGGAATATTCCCCAAATGCCCATGCGCTAAATGTTAAATGTTTGATCCCCAGGATATGACATTATTGGAAGGTGATAGAATCTTTAAGAGACGAGGCCTAGTAAAGGAAATTAGGCTGCTGGGAGTATGATCTTGAAGTGGATAATGGGACCTTGACCTGTTCTTCTCTCTCTTTGACTCCCAGCTGCCTCAAGATGTAAAATTTCCTATGCTTTATGTTCCCACCATGATGTACAGCCTCTCCACTGACCCCAAAGTAACAAAGCCAACCAAACATGGACCAAAGTACCTGAAATTATGAGCCAAAATAAATCTTTCTACTTTTTAAGGTGCTTCTCTGAGGTTTTTTGTCACAGTAATGGAAAGCTGACTCACACAATACATATTAGTAGAAAAACTTGAAAATCTACATATTTGAGCAAACTAAAATAAACATGTATGATTTAACATATAAACAAATACAACAAACATGACATATTTAGACTAACAAAAAATGAACTGATATCTGTGATACAGCAAGAGTCTCAAAAACTGCTAAGACAATCTAGAATTTAAATAGAAAATGATTTGAACAGAAAGTTAATCATAGAACAAATCCAAATGGCCAACTGTATCTAAATTTATTCTATTTCTGCTCCCAAATATCTCCTCCTCACAGA
This sequence comes from Glaucomys volans, assembly GCA_020662805.1. NCBI lineage: Eukaryota > Metazoa > Chordata > Mammalia > Rodentia > Sciuridae > Glaucomys > Glaucomys volans. The sequence continues at coordinate 360,371 of JAJEJO010000634.1, forward strand.
GAGAAACTCTATTTCTCCCCTTGATTCTGTATTAGTTTTGTAATTTCTTTCTGAAGTTATGTCAAATGTCACATTTCCACAATGAGATGTGACAGAAGTGATGTTTCAGAACTTCTGACCCTAGGAATTAAGAGGACTAGCAGTGTTCTTTTAGCACTCTGGAATCCAGCTGTCATGTTATATAAAATCCAAGTTATGCTAATGAATGATTAAAGATCATATGAAGAGAGACCCTAGAGGATGAGAATGATGGTCATTTCTGTTCCAGTCAAGATCCTTGTTGGATGCTGCAGCCTTGGCCACACTCCAAAAAGAATGCAGCCCATGAATGATAAATGCACTTGTAGTTGAGAAAATGTAATTCAAAAACAATGACATGCCATTTACATACCTCAAACTGGGCCAAGACTTTTTATTGCTTGCTGGTGAAGATATGTAGACAACATGACTTGATGACAGTTGAATGGACATGACAATAATGGCCTATACAATTCAAATAAGTGACTCTGACATGAACATATATATATATGGCCTGTCATCAAATCAATATAAAAAGACTATCAGATTTGAAAACTGCATATGTTTGAGCAAAGACCATACCACCTCTGCCAAATTCACATTTGTTTAGATCCATAGAAGTAGAATCTAGAGCAATAACATTAAATTTTTTACTCATATTCCCCTGTAGAATTTGAAAACCTACTTCCACATATCTCCTCACACATTTTTAGTTGACATTTGAAATTATTTATGAGGATTTGAAACAGTCATAAAGTATATAATAAGCATATTATAAATATTGGCATTTAGAAAAACTCTATAACTTTGTTCATTTGTGCATATCCAAAGTAATCTTAATAGTGTAATGATTTGATGCATGTGATGCCCTACCAAAGATCACTGAAACACCTAGCAGATTCCATGCTGCCTATAGACATAGAATGTTGACCATTTAGCCCATATCAATTCAGCAGAAAAACCAAGCCAAATAAAAAAATGGTGAACTAAAATACATGTATGCTGAAGAAGAGAGATCAGCAAGAATCTGGTGGACTATAAGGTTCTAGTCTTCAACATCTCTCATAGAAAGTTCAACTAGCAACTATCCACAGAGAAGAAAACATTTGTGAAAACATCAGAACTTGGAAATAAGCCTGAGACACCTGCTTGTTCACCACAGAACTGAATAAAAAACACATTGGAAGGTAGGAAGAATAGTCTCACTTTGGTTGCAATGCCAATATCCCTCTCCCAAGTTGGAACAGCATCATTCCTCTGGGACCATGATCTCTGCATTGAAAAAGAATTGTAAGCATAGTTTTCCTAGCATCCCAAAATGCTTACCAGAAAAACCACTCTATTTTTTCTTTTCCTTGGGGAACACAGGGGCAGCAGAATGGTTAGAGCACCTGGGGTCAGAGAGAAACAGAGCAAAGAGGCAGAACTCAAAGCAACCAGAACACAGATCTTGTTATTGGCTCTGTGTACCTGCCAGCAGAGGCACCTGATCAGAGGTACCAGCCAATGCATACATAACCAGCCTGCAAAGCTGAATTGGTCACTCCAAGATATGGTGAAAGTTCTACCTGGCTTCAATCCCTAATTGACCAGTATCCACAAACTGCAACCCAAGGACAGGGAGAAAGATGCCTTCTGGAGCCCATTTTAACAAACAGTAGAGGCAAAGAGGCAGCGCCCATTTTAACACAGAGTAATGTGCCCTGCCTAGGAGTTTGATACTATTAGACTCAGTCTCATATCCTACTCCAAGGCCCCACCCAAACAGGGAGACACCTACCACTGTGCATTTTGGCAAAGCAAGAGGGTTAGACCTGCTCCACTTAGGAGTTTAAACTGTGACTTGGCTTAACTGCAAAGTCCACTCCCATACACCATCCAGGCATGGAAACAAACCTAAGCTATGCATTTCTAATGAGCACAGCAGCTGGTCCATTCTTTACCAGCAGCAACTCTGCTTAACCTTTAGGCCCAGTCTGCATCCCTATTCAACTTCAGAACTCAAATAATGACACTACCTGGCTAGAGAATGTACCCTGTGGCACAGCCCAATGAGAGATTATCACTGTGCCAGTCAACATTTCTGCCTGATTGCAGAACCTGGTTAGTAGTCTCCCTGGACAGCAGAACTTAGCCAGTAGCCTCAAGGCAGTATGGCTGAGCTACCTAGGAATTCAAAAGCAAGCTCTGCCTGCCCAGTGTTGTTACCAGCTGCCCTATTCAGATTCGCAGACTAAACTTTTTTAAAGTGGCTGAAAACTTCTCAAACCTGTGGAAAAATACATCAACCCTTGTGAGACACTCAAACCACATCCAACCCACAGAACCAAGAGCCACACATAATAATAAAATGATCACACTATCAGAAATCAAAGAAAGAAAAATTCTGAAAGCAAGAAGAGATTCTAAACATGTCACATTCAAGGGAGTCTCAACTTAGCTATCAGCAGATTTCTCCTATAAAGCTAAAGAGCTGAAAGGAAAAAAAATACCAACCAAGACCACTTTATCCAAAAAAAAAGCTGTCCTTCAAAAATGAAAGAGAAATTAAAATCTTCCCAAAACAAAATTAAGTAGGGCACATTAGCACTAGGTCTGCCTAAAAGGAACATTAAGCTAAGTCAAAAGGTGGCTAATTAACAATATAAAACTTACAAAAGCACAAACCACCAATGGTATAAATAATATAGAGTCACATTCTTAATGCTCTAGGACTGGAATGGTGAGATATAAAGCAATTCTATTTCTAGTGTGATGGTTAAAAGATGAATCTATCAAAATAATAGTTACAGTAAACTGGAAAAGGATACAAATTATAAAATTATGTAAATTATGACATTAAAGACATAAAATGTAGAGAAGTAAAATGTAGAGTTGTATGCAATTGAAATTGTTATGAGCCTGAAATAACCTGTTATGATGATGTTTTATGTAAGCCTCATGGTAAGCATAAAGTGAATATCTATAGAAAATGTATAAAACATAAGTAGAAAAGACTCAAAGCCTGACACTACAGAAATCCATCAAACCCCAAAGGAAGGCCACAAATGAGGAATAAACAAAGTATATACCAAACAAACAAAGAAAAAAATGCAAAATGGCAATAGTAATTTCTACAATAATTATACTGAATGTGATTTGATTAAATTCTCCAGCAAAAATACATTTTTGCTGAATAGACAAAAATACAAGACCCAACTATATGCTGCCTCTGAGAGACTTGCTTTAGCTTTGAAGGGATGGAAAAAAGATATTCTATGGAAACAGAAACCACAAAAGAACAGTGGTAGCTACACTTACATTAGACAAAATAGACTTTCAGTCAAAAACTATAAAAAGTGACAAAAAAGTATTTATGTAATGAGAAAGTATTTGACTCATCAAGAGGATATAATAACCAATATGTGTGTGCCCAACACTGTAACACCTAAATATATATTGACATGTCACAGTGAATTTTTTTGTCTGTCTAATATGGCAAAATGTAAAGATTGTGGCAGGGCTCAATATCAATATCTGGAATAAGTAGAAATTCTGTGGCAGTAAAAAGAAGTCAAAGGAAGTTGAATAAAAGGTGGTAAACTTACCCCCACAAAATACTCCAATAGAATAAGTAGTTAAACCTGGACTTATGTCCCTTAACTCAAGCTCATGGAATATTAAATAAAAATCTTGATACTTTTCCCTTCCAGAAAGGTATACATATTCAAAAGTTTCTATTACAATGTGTTTTCTTCCTTCTCCTACTATATCTGCTTCTTCTGATTCCTTTGCGTGGGAGGTAGATAGGGTGCAGGTCCCCTGAAGCCCAAAGTAAAATGATTCTAATCATATAACATAGATGCAATGAGATTTGAGGCAGAGGTGTGCAAAATAGGTATTTTCTGCTTCCAAAATAAAAAAAATGAATAAATATGAACTGAACAAGAAAACAATACAGCTTAAAAGAAAATATTGAAGGTAGAAAACAGTACTTAAAAGATAATAGACTTTTTAAAAAAGTCTGTTGGAGAATAGCAATAGGTGATAAGACAAAGGAGATGAAAGGGAGCAGATCACAAAAAGCCAGTGTGGTTCAGTAAAAGAATTTTGAGGGCTAAGAGTATAGTTTAGTGGTAGGGCACTTGCCTAGGATGTGTGAGGCTCTCAGTTTGATCCCCAGCTCTGCAAAAAGGAAAAGAAAGAAGAGGAATTTTAACTTTTATTCTTTATCAGATTAAAATGAGGGAAGAATTTTGAGCAGAATACAGATATTATCTGACTTACATTTTTCACAGTTCACACTTGCTGCTAAGAGAATATTGTAAGAGACTTTTCCATAGGACTGGAAGAGATTAATATATCATCATTGCAATAATTCAGTCTTCTCAAAATGATGTCTTGGACCAGATCAAATCAGTGACAATTGTGAGAAGTGGTTAGATTCTAGAAGGATTGTAAAGTTAGAACATATAATTTGGTAAACAGATGTGTAATATGAAAGAGTCAACTGCAATTTATTAGAATTAGTAATAACTCAGAGGACACTTTTAAATAGATAATCACTTTCCCAGTAATTCTACTTTTATAATGCAATCTATGGAAAGTCTCATGCAAATACAAAAAAATTTAGTTAGCATAATAGTAAAAATTTGGAAATCATCTAAATGTCAAAAGTAAATGTTTATATAAGTTGTGGCAGAATGCTCTAAGTGAAGAATATATAAATATTAATAATAAAGAATTGGTTCTATAAGTACTGACATTGGAGTATATGAGATTTAAATTGGAAAAGATGGAAGAATATCATTGTGAATGTGTATTTATTTAAATGTCATAAATATTTTCCTACAATATAAAAAACAGTTTTAGACTTAAAAGAGATGATTAATGACTCCAGATGCAAGAGCAACATACAAAGCCAATACTATTTTCCTCTTTTAATTGCAATAAAAACTATCAAATATATAGGAATAAAACTAATTAAGGAACATTGAATATCTTAAGAAAAAACTATAATTTTAAATTAACAATATAAAATACATAATCCATGAAAATCAACTGTAGTGACACAGTTTTTTAATGTTTCTGATTTCTTACATAAAAACAAAAAGAAAAGGTAAGTTGAAAAATCAAAATCCTATGGAAAAAATTATAAAACATGATAAATTATTCCCCAATCCCCCCAAAACCAAACAGGTGCGGACAGGCCATGAACATCCACAAATCTGAAAGAAATTTGAAATCTGTGAAGGTAGAGGCAAGAAAGAAAAAATAAATCATTGGATGGACCTAAGAACCAAAGTTAACAAGTATTCAACAGAAGGTAAGTGAGACAATATTAGAATAGTCCATACATTCTTAAAACTGAGCTACCGGGTCTGCCTTCCAGGATAGTCCCGTACACTGAAAAACTAAAAAGAGCGAAATGAAAATTGAGTAGGACAAAAGAAACAGATGAAGAAAAGCAAAACTACAGATAAATGCTGAGGACAGGTTTCCGCTGAACTTCAGGTAAGAACAGCAGATAAATGGTGTCTGCACTGAGACTGCTCCTGCCACACCTCCTGCCTTTGTTCTATGTGGAGGTTCTCCCAGATAGGCAACCTATTGGAATGGCAGCTTCTCAGCTGTCTGCAAAAGAGACTCACTTGATTTGGAGTGACAGGCAATGTTTATGCCATGGGCATTGCTTAAGGAAGCAACTTCCCAAAGACTGGCCAGACTTGACTGTACTTGCCTAAGATTGTAGTTCTGGTTAGGGCAATCATAGCTTTGAATGAGGCTCTTTACATTTATATTGGAGAAGATAGATCCAAATTATTCATACTTCTGAGAATGCACTTATGTGAACATATAGATTATTTGAAAGATTTAAAAGTAAAGCTCAGTCCAGATGTGAAAATATCCTGAGTATGTTCTCCTGTGTACATACTATGTGCAGGTGACAAAAATCCTATTATCTCAAAATGTTGGATCTCTGTCAATTGATGGCACACTATAAAATTATGTAGACAAGGAGCAGTTCCTAGAAAGTCAAATTTAAAAAATTAGAGAGGGGGTGGGGAAAGAGAATCAATGCTAATACTCCACAAGGGAGAGAAATTTCACAGAATAAATCCAGACAAGTTACTAAATAAATAAAAAATAAAAATTCAACAACCTTCAACAACCTCTTTTTTGGGGGTGGGTGGGTATGAGAATCCAAAATCTGCAATATATTATCTAAAATGTCTAGTTTTCCACAGAAAATTATGAGACATACAAAGAAACAAGAAAGTAAAATTCATTCTTAGAGTGAAAAAGAAATCAATAAAAACTATTTATGAGTATTCACAATTACTCAAAATGTTATATTTAGCAAAGATTTCAAAGTTCCTACTATAAATATGTTCAAAGAACAAAAGGAAGTCATGTACAAAGAATTAAAATATAACAATAAAGAAGCAACAAGTAGAGACTCTCAGTAAGTATATAGAAATTATTATTTCTTTTACAAAGAACCAAAAGAAATTTAGGAATTGAAGAGTACAGTAAATAAAATAAAATTCACTATAGGGGCTCACCAACACTCTCAAGATGGTAGAAGAAAGAATTGGAGAACTTGATGATAGATCAATGGAAATTATATGATCTAAAGAACAAACAATGAGCATTAAATAAAGATGAGTAAGACCTGAGAGACCTGTAGAATAACATCAAGTGTACCCAATAGACCTGTGGAATAACATCAATTATACTAACGTACACAATGGGAGTCCTGGGTGGGGGGAAAGGAGATAACAGAATAGAACATATTTAAAGGACAATGGCTGAAAGCTTCCTAACTTTAAAAATAAAACCCAAATCTGTACATCCAAGAAGCTCGGCAAACCTAAGTAAAACAAATACAAAAATATTCATTAGCAGACAGATTACATAGTTCAAATGTTGACTAAGAAAGCAGCAAGAAGAAAACAACTTATGATATACAAAGGAGCAGTACAATTAATAGGCAATGTCTTATCAGAAATGGTGCAGGTCAGAAGGCAGTGGAATTACATGTTCAAAGTACTATAAGAAAAATTGTGGGTATGTGGAAAGGAGCCACTGGTGTATATGCTCCATAGGCTGTGGAATGGTAAAATCCTTGACTGCACACTCAGGATTATTCATGCTTGGGGGAAAACTCCCAAGTGGACGGCCATTGTCCCAGGTGAGCTTTGCTCGTCCTTCTCTCTCCCTCCTCCCTTTGCAAAACTGTGTGACTCCTAATTGGACTATCTTTACAGACTATCAAGTTACACTACCGGTTCTTTGTTCTTGGACTCTGCTCTTCTATAAAAGTGCTGTACGTCCTTAAAAAATTTTGAGACTGTGTCTAGATCCTGCTCTCCCAGAGTTGCGGCCTCCTTTTATTTTAAAGAAATAAAATTTGTGTTCAATGAATCAATAAGTAAATTAAAGAAAGAAAGAAAGAAAGAAAGAAAGAAAGAAAGAAAGAAAGAAA